>CM055904.1:15114925-15352425 GCA_029582155.1 Panopea generosa
ACGAATATCGCTTTTAATCTTTACTGACCGAATGTTGAAATCGAGAATGATATTTTTCATACAGGCTCAGTATTTTTATATCATCTCCGGATATGCTTCGGGGGTAATCTAATCAACCACATGTGATAAACGCGGCTTGCAATGAGCTTTTGTGTCATCTTACGTGAAGAACGAATATCGCTTTTAATCTTTACTGACCGAGTGTTGAAATCGAGAATGATATTTCGTACTGTACCATCTCCGCATATGCATTGTGGGTAATCTAATCAACAATATGTAATAAAAGCGTCTAGCTTACGAGAAGAATGGGTATCGCTTTTAATCTTTACTGACCGAGTGTTGAAATCGAGAATGATATTTCATACTGTCTTGGTTATTTATACTATCTCCGCATATGCATTGTTGGTAATCTAAACAACAATATTTAATAAAAGCGTCTAGCTTACGTGAAGAACGACTATCGCTTTCTTTTTCTTACGTAACGCTGGTGTTATCAGACTGGTTGCCGTCTGTTTATTACTAAGGCTTTTGGCTATTATTTATCTGTTATGTAAGGTATCAGACAGACATACATCTAATGAATGAATTAATGGAGTTTTACGACGTATCAACACATTATAAGTTATTCGGCGCCAACAGAAGGAAGATTCCAGGTTCACTTTACATGTGCAAAAACAACAAATTAACATACATATTAAAAAATGCATCAACAAATGAATATGCAGAATGGACCTAGAACCTTGATACCTGCAGAACTGCAGAGTTTCAGCAAATTCTGTCGTATTACTCAAAGTGTCGCTTCCTACGACATGCATAAGCCACTGTGATCTTATTCTTGCCATCACTCATGGCTCCTTGGAACCACACAGGGGTTGATAATTTTACCACAATAGTGACCATGACGAAAATTGATAAATTGAACATGACACCCATTCGGAGGATTCCTACCCTCTGCAGAGATCGACAGTGATTCTATTCTTAGCCGGAACCACAGGGACTGGCATACATCCAAAATGCTAACATTTACTTGGCTTGAATGAGTTACGTGTTTTTTTTTTCATTTTGTCTATAAAACATTTCACAAGAATTGTATCTGAATATAAATAACAAAATCAAAATCTAGACTTTGTCGCCGCTAATTTATGCACATTTTGTATTAATTTATGAAATTAATTATATTAAAAAATGAAAATTAAAAGAAAAACAATTTAAGAAAATCTAAAAAATACAGAAGTTTTACTACTAATTCATATGAATTGTTTAATAATTATTAAACCATTAATTTCTGTTAATGATTAACTGTAACGAAACCCAAAATTATTCAATGAAAAAACACACTGTAATAATTACACTGTGATTATGAAATTAAGCGTTATATGACTTTGAAGGTCTGCCATAAAATACAGGATGTATTAAATACAATTAAAGATTAAGATTAAAATACTAATTAAACATTTACATATGTTTTAACTAATATGTAAATAAAGCAAATAAATAACTATCCAAATCTACACGTTTTGAAAAAGATCTACCTTCACAAGAATATGAACAAAATGTGACCGTTTGATACGTGTATCACGTTGGAAAGTCACTATCCATTAAAACTGACAAGTGATAGTAGATTAACTATCAAGAAATAAATTATATTTACATACAGGACGATAGTAACTAAAGTTAATACCTGTATTGGATATAGTGTCCGTGTCTTTATCTTTTATTTCCATTATTATACTTGCAAATTTCTCGTCTTGGCATACGGAATAAAATCATGCAAACTAAATGATAATGCACTAGAGCATGATGCTTTAATGGCGGCGTAAAGTATGCAAAACATTGGTCAGGTGTATGTGATATTAGTATAACTAAATAGCATTGAATTACCGGGGTTAAAAATCTTTACGCGAGCGCCATAACCACGTATATGCTCACGTTTACTGTGATCGTTTTCCAACGAAAAGGTTCGAGCTGATGCTTTTTGTCTTGCCTCTTCAGAGGCCAGCCTAAGTATTAAGATAGGTTTTGATTTCCTGTTAGGTACTCTGTTCAAAATGAAACAAGTTAATATAACGCAATATGGCACAGGGTACCATCAAAATCGGATGCATTCTTTAGACTACGTTTTATTTTACATTACAGTATAGTCTTGATCATCTTCTACCATTTCCTTTCTTAAAGGTCTGTTTGTTTCTGTTTATCAAAGCTTACGTCCTCAATCAAACGTGTTTGTTTATAAAAAATGCCATTTATAATATATATTAACCCTTTACTTCATATAGACGCCCTTGGACACCTAATATAGAAGGCTTTTGAATTATTGGGTGAATTATGTTTATATTAACTGACAGAGTGAAAAACAGTGCAGGAAGTGTTCAGATTGCTCGTTACGAGCAATCTGAACTCTTCCTGCACTGTTTTCAAAGGCCTTCTGTGATTGGTGTGGGAAAACTCGTATCTATGGAGTAAAGGGTTAAAGTATCAAATATCACTCTGATCAGTAAGCAAAGAGCTTATTTGCAACATACACAAATGAGTTGATAAAAAGGTAACATTTATATATACATATATTTAAATGTATATTTATGTATTTAAAAACAGTAATGTGCATTATTCACACTGGTAAGGTGTATGTCTTTGTAATACATTAAAACAGGTTTTGGTACAAATACAAAAGAAAATCAAGAATATACCGTAATGTATACAAGTAAATTTCATCTAATATACGTTAACACATTAAATCTGCAGTCGAACCTGTGTAAGTGGTCACCTTTATTGAGCAGTCACTTGTCTTAAGCAGCCTTTTCCTATTGCTATGCTTTCAGAGCAAATCAACATGTTTTTTATGGATAAAAAGGCCCAGTTTAAAAAAAAAGTTTAGTTTCCATCTGGTGATGATAAAAATGTGACCGGTTTAATATTTGTAAAGCCTGACGGGCTTCTCGGCAACAGTAAACAGATCTAATGAGTTTCATCACACGAAGAAAACTAAAAATTCGGCTTTAAATCCTTTGACTATTAAGTTATTTTTGCAATTTTGATATTTTAAAAGCAAATTATACGCATTAAACCACAAAGTCAATGTCACGAATGCAACGGCGATGTTGTTAACATACTGAATAAATGCATGCACTGTATAACAACTTACGGCATACGTCCACGTGAACCTAACGGTAACTTGACGTTTCACCATCAAAACAAAATCGTGCAACCAATGGAATGAAAACATGTCATTTTTAGCTCCGCCCAGCTGCAAATATTTTTCATTGGGGGAAAAAGGAATAAAAATAAAATATTACCGCTACAGTAATGTATTCATAGTAATAAGAATATTTATTCCGAAAATTTTTTTATACAAAATTTGTAATTAAAAATCTAGCGCCAATTGCACTTGTCAGCTTATAAACGTGTATTTAAATCTGTATTCTCTTCAGCTAACGATTGTACTTACAATAACATTAGCATGACTTGGACTTACATAATTATACGAATGGATACAAACCTAATGACCCTAACATTTGATCATATTAATATATGTTTACACATGGTTGCATGTCAAAGAAAAGAACTGAATGTACTTGAAGATTAGAAAAAAATAAAATAAACATCAATTACATTATTTAATTGAAATTGTTGATTTATATATAATACGTTAAATGCAAAATAGTTGACAGGAAAGTATGTTTTTAATTTTAACATATTTTATGTACAGCAAAAACGTGTACTGTAACAAAGTTCACTACATAAATGTTACCAATGAGCGATACAGTTTTTATTGAAATCTGCTCCAATGTATGTAAATATACATATTTGTGCAGTAAAACATGACTAAAGCAGCCAGTCAACGGAAGAAGAAAAAGTGGCCCTTTAAGACTGGCTATTGTTTAATATTTACATTTTTACTGCAATCGGCCTAAATTAACTATTGATTATTAATACATGTAATACTGGTTGACCAAGAATCAATAACTTATTCTAAATATATGTAATATTGGTTTACCAAAGAACAAATGAAATTATTTGCTGTTTATATGATGTATATTTCATTTTGAGGTATTTAAATTTCTTAAAAACGAACTATATCAGTAAAACGATACATTTTTTACACTAACTCTTGATGTAACCTTGTTGTTTTCAGAATAAATTACATTAAATATTGTTGTAAACTTTGACAAATAATTGTTACCCTTGATATTGTTACAAAATCCTTAAGTCACGAGATGAAGCTGGTAGACCTATTTGGGCTTCAAATGTTAAAAAAAATCCCTTTTAGATATGGCTGCAGTTTTATATGGGTGTCCCAAGAAATAGGAGACATTATTATTTTTATCAACCAATTTAAGCAGCGATTTATTTATTTCATTAAACAACAATTTGAATGATAGTATTAATGAATCATTGCGTTGTGACGACTATAAATATATATGTATATTTTGATTGGGGTTTAACGTCGTCTTCAACACATTTCAGGTTACATATGGCATATCCAGTTTTACTGGTGGAGGCAGAATTCAGACTGAGTTAGACTGAATAGAACCACCGTCCTTCCGCAAGTAATTGGAAACTTTCTCACACAAAGTTTTTAGAGCGATCGGGACTCGAACCTACGACCTTAGCGGTGAGAGGTAAGTAATCTTGAGACGATGCTTTAGACCACTCGGCCACGGAGGACCCCCTTTATAAATATTAAAAAAAACAATATAAAATCCAGAGAGTTAGTAACGTGCTTTCTTGCCGTTTCTATATAAAAAATCAGTCCTGTTGCTGATGTTCCAGTCACCAAAAACTGTACTCTGTGTAATTAGATAGTTATAATACTAGTATGCACATATATGCTTTATTTGAGACATTAACATGACAAAAGGTGTTTTAATAAGGAAATGTTTCAAATTTGTCATTTAGGACCATGACAGTGTAAAAAAGAGGTAATTTTACCTACAATTAACATTTTGGAAAATTACCCCCATCTCACTGAAGTCTCTCTATAAGGGAACCAATTTTGTACTTTTATAATTACCCTATTTTACAAAGAACTATCAATTTGCAGTAATACTACCAGGTTTCAGGCATTAAATACTGAACAATTTGTCAGAATTCCACTTTCTACATGGTCATTATATACAGGCGCGAAATGTCGACCGACATGCAATTTTGATGTGTTTGACTAATTTTACTGTTTTTTTTAACCTTCTAGTATTCTAAAACTGAAAGACACTTAAATGATAAGAGAAATCTCCTGTGACATTTATTGTCTGTTTAACAGAAATTGATTACAAATATAACATGCATACGTACATGTAACTATACACTTTGCTGTAAATAATGATATAATACATGTATTTTGAACCGGAGACCTTTGTTTACGAAATAAAACATTCCATCTAGTACCTATATTGTATATATGGTAAAAGCGTTCCCGTATTCCATCACATATTTGTGATCCCCTATGATAAATGCTGAAATATATCTAACGAAAGTATATGTATTACTTTCTTTTTACTTGTATTTTCAAATCTAGCCCGACACCTTTTTTATTAAAAACTTTTGATAACTTTTCTTAAATATGAAGACACAGACAGTAAAACCTGACTATGTGTATGTGTACCTCTATATATCATACAGAACACTACACGAATCAACACTATTCTAGTTTCCCACTTAACAGATTTTCTAATTGGTCGTCTAAATTTCTTAGACTATTTTTCCTGGAAATTGAGACACATATATAATTTGTATTGTTTTCAATACTGCATTTAATGAGCAAGGCATCAAGAAATAATAACGAGAAGGACGAGAAATATATGCAGCCAGTCCGGGACTAGAACCCGAGATCCTTCACTTACAGGGCGAATGCTCTACCGATTGAGCTAACCGAACCGCTTACATACATTTCTCTCCCCGTAGGTTACGTACACACTGTGACATGTTCACTCACAAATTTGGATTCGTCCCCGAATTTCCATATAGCCCAGAGAATCATGTGAATGTTTCTCGGTATATTTATAAGTCACAATCCCTCGTTGGACGCAAAATTTAACAGGACGAGAAAAATATGCAGCCAGTCCGGAACTCTTCGCTTGCAGGACGAATGCTCTATCGACTGAGCTAACCGAACCGCTTACATACATTTCTCTCCTAGTAGGCCAGGTACACACTGTGACACATACAACCACGAAGTTCTTACAGTATTTGTTTAAAGTTTATAACTTCTACAACAAAAAGTATTTTTGGCCGGAAACTGATTTAAAGATGAATTTAGAAAATAGATGACATAATATATCTAGTTTTTGGCTAAAAAACATATATAATGAGTCGCAGGGTCACACAGTTTTACTGTTTTATGTATTTACTAATTACATGTACATTATAAGAGATTGGACTAGCTTAATAGCATGGTACCATGGTTATCCCATTAAATTCAATGTAAAACACTGCGACCCTTCAAACTGAGGGTGACGCTCTCTACAGTGGTTTTACAGTTTTCATTTATGATGTCAATGTTATGAATTGTTCAAACAATAATACAGGTAGCAATGCAAATTTGTATACGATCTCCTTTTAGTTGTTAAGTATGCTATTTCTATATTTGACAAGTTGAATAGAAATATGCTCATAAATTGTCACTAATATTACATTTTCTTAAAAAAATCCAAATGGAGACATAGCATTACAAAACATAATTATCATCTCCTATGTATATACGATCAACACATGTAACAATGTGCACACTGTGATGTCACATGTTAAACGATTAGGTTTCATCGGTTGCAGTAGTATGCTACTTCTGCCCAGTTCAGTACAGTAGAACTAACTTGACCACCAAGAAACCAAAATAGTATCAACTGTCACGATCCGAAACATGTTACATATATGTTGACTCATCAGAAATGACTCCATTCTTACATATTACAGGTGCACACTGTGATATTACATGAGAAACGATTTCCTTCTTAGGTTTCACATCATCGGTTGCAGTTGTATTTTCTTCTGTTATGATTGCCCACTCTTGTAAAGTAGAACTTGACCACGTGATGTATACAACAGTTCCAACCACATTCACAGCTGCAGCAATGTAGAAAAACAATCTTCCATTCTTGTTGTAGACCCTGATCAAGATACAATACTAGAATACAAGAAATATTGGTGCAAAGCATCAAAGTCGCATAGGCTATATTGCATACCCATGTAAAGCCTCGACGTAAACTGGCTATATTATACCCTAATTGCAGAACCAACGTCGCAAAAGCAACAGTGGTGCATAAATTATGCAAATTACCAGAACTCGAGTAATATACAGATAACGTTCTTCCAGTTTTGTTCCAGATGGTTTTCGGTAAGTGAAATTGATAGACAAAAATAGATCAGTACAAATTTTCAGATGGTACCCCGATTCTAAAGCCTTAAAACCTGCTTGAAACCTGTTTGAGTTGGTGTCAGAAATAGAGAAATATAAATGCACAGAAGAAGGGTTTTCTGCAACTGGGTTGCTTAAATCTGTTTGAAGTTATATAAGATAGTTTCCAGGGCACTGAGGCGCTTAAACCTTTCTGAGTTGATGTTGGAAATAGACGGGTTTTTCGCCACTGGATTGCTGGAAACCTGTTTGAGTTGTTGTCGCTTATAGATGAATAAAAACATAGTTGACGAAGATGATTCCCAGACAGCAAAGCGCGTAAACCTTTCTGAGTTGGTGTTGGAAATGGACGAGACTTTTTCACTTAAACTATAAAGTTGTTAGTAAAGTACCAAACGTAAATTGACAATGAGTAACATAAGTATTAAGGATATGGAAGCTATATTTCTAGGATTATTTTTCAATAGTTTAAACGACTCAAAAACAACTGTTTGAAGCTCCACAGTAAATAAATTGCATACGTTTGGTGTTAATAATCCAGCACTCATGGACGATATGATTGCAGCAAACCACTCCAATACCGTTAGTTATTCCAAATGCTGTTCCCGCAAATCTACAAAAAAGACAACGTTTATACTGTATTTATGTCATAATAAGATTCAATATCATCTGTAGTACGCAACATACACATTGTGGAGTACATAGATATAGATAAAAATAATTGTATTAATAATATTCTTTAGGAATAGAAAAAGAAGAAGAAGAAGAAGATGAGGAAGAAACAGAAGAAGAATGAAAATGTCAGTGATAATATTTAAGAAAGCATAAGCACGTTTTAATCATTAATAAACGCACGCCTTCATTTAAAATGCAAATAATATAAACTTTAACGATTTGTATATTTTTACATTTAAGTTTGATGGCAAACACGCATTTACACAAATATCTATTTATATGTACAATTTAATGTAATGAATGCTTTCAATGCTGTTACAGAATTTATATTTGTAAGCTTACGCTAAAGTGGGTTGTACACTACTGGAAAAGGTTTTCATGACGAACCTCAATAAAGTGCTTTAGTGGGTCAACGCCCACCGACAAAGACACATAATTAGTTTCTAACTTGGTGCATGTATCCTTTTAAAAAGCAAGAAGAAGAAGTAGAAAAATAAGAATAAGAAAAAATGGTGAGGAAAGGAGGAGGAGGAGGAGGAGAAGAAGAAACAGAAGAAGAATGAAAATTGTCAGTGATACTATTAAGAAAGCATTAATACGTTTTAATCATTAATAAACGCTCGCCTTCATTTAAAATGTACAGAATATAAACTTTAACGATTTGTATACTTTAACGTATAAGTTTGATGTCAATATGCATTTACACAAATAGCTATTTACATGTATACTCAGTTTCTAACTTGGTGCATGTATCGTTTTAAAAAGCAAGAAGAAGAAGTAGAAAAAATAAGAATAAGAAAAAATGGTGAGGAAAGGAGGAGGAGGAGGAGAAGAAGAAACAGAAGAAGAATAAAAATTGTCAGTGATACTATTAAGAAAGCATTAACACGTTTTAATCATTAATAAACGCTCGCGTTCATTTAAAATGCACAGAAAATAAACTTTAAACGATTTGTATACTTTAACGTATAAGTTTGGTGGCAATATGCATTTACACAAATAGCTATTTACATGTATACTCAGTTTCTAACTTGGTGCATGTATCCTTTTAAAATGAGTTTTGAAAGTTGTAAGGCGAACCGCTTTCAATTATAACCTGACCGATATTTAAACTAAAAGTGATTTAGATTAATGTTTCATTTAGACTGTAAACCGGACCCTGCTTTCCGCTTGTAAACCGGACCCTGCTTTCCGCTTGTAAATCGGACCCTGCTTTCCCGCTTGTAAACCGGACACTGCTTTCCGCTTGTAAATCGGACCCTGCTTTCCCGCTTGTAAACCGGACCCTGCTTTCCCGCTTGGGTCCGTTACATAGCAATGAGATTTGAGCACGTTGATTGGTCAGTTGCTTTAGGGAAAGTAAATGACGTCGAAGTTTGATAGCGTTAAATAGCTATGCATTAATGTTCACTGGGGTTGAATAGACATGATTCAAAATATTTAAGGTATTGTGCCAGACTGTATTTCATTTGCTCAAAGCAGAATACCTCCATTTCAAATTCACAATCATTTGGTATAACTTAAATTCAAGCCAGGAAATAACAAAATAGCCCGCTTTGTCTCACGTTTTCCTTGAAACTGAGAGATTGATTGCAATAACACAATTATTAAAAATATACCCGTTATGGTTATTACAGTCGAAACTATTTAAATGTTTTAATTACCTTCCTGCAAATTCCGGATGATTGACTAAAACTCCGGAAAAACACATTGCTTTAAATATGCATGCCAGACATAACAAAACAATCGCTAGATACCGAGCGTCACACGTCACGTGACCTGCAGCTACAAGGCAGCACGCACTACCGAGGAAGCCTGAAAACAGAAACACTATATATGATTTATTCAAATAAAGCGTCATTAAATGTAAAAAGGCAAGAAATATTAAATGAAAAAATAATTAAAACATTAAATGTCACAATAATGGTTCGTTTTAACAGTTTTCCAATTGTGCAGCACAATCTCTTTGATGAATGAACATGAACTTTGTTCTACAACTGCTGCCATCTATCTACTACCTCTGAAATATATTGGGAAGTAGCTAATGACTTTCAGAGATAAAATATGTCTATTATTTTGATCGAGTGTTGCAGACAAGGTTTCTATTGATTCTCGAGAATATAATTTATAGAGGAAAAATATAAATTATATATCCGAATGTCAGCCGTCTTAGTAGTTGTTTATAGAAATACTTCATTTTCAAGTCGGTTGAATACCTTTAAAAATAACAAAAATGATAGTTTTAGTTTTAATGTAACATTTTGATGGAGGAAAAAACGGTTTTGTCACAATAGCTTTGTCATGTCAGAAGTAATTACAAACTACCTAAATGTTTGGTGTTGTAGTACATTTACAAGTACAACTTTGTATCTACCACTATGCAATGTTTCGTGATAATTAATGGATATATTTTCCACTCAAATTGCATATAAAAGCCAAAACCTTTGGCTGAAACATGCTGCGTAAACAATAAAACACTGCGCTAACCACAGGCAAATAACTGAAGCTCGGTATCTAATAATTGTTTTGTTATGTTTTCCGGAGTTTTAGTCAATCATCTGGAATTGGCTGGGAGGTAATTAAAATACATATAGATAATTTCGATTGTAGTAACCATAACGGGTATAGATATAATTATTGTGTTATTGCAATCTCTCAGTTTCAAAGAAACTTATTTATTTTACTTCGATTGTAAAACAAGTACTTACAACTTAGGCAAATCACACTCGAATTTTTCCTGGCTAGAACCGGTACTGATCATATGCGGATAAAAGATCACAAAGTTCCATACACACAAAACTCAATATGCACAATATTGTTCCGAAATGTTAGAACTTACCGAGGGCTGTCATAAGCCTTCTGGTAGTTATCACTTGTAACAAGCGTCTGTTGATCAGGAAGCTAGCAAGTTTAGCCCACAACAGTACAGCCACAATAAAAAACGCGTAGGGAATTGATGAATATACGCCATTCTGAAATGAATAATGTATTAAAGATGAATATTCCGTATGTCATACAGTATTGTTATTACCGTGGAAATGGAGAATAAAAACAAGAAAAACTGTGGTGTGACATAACAAATATCAAGCCACAGAAACAAGGTATAACACCCTAAATGAACGCGAAACGAGAAAACTTATAGGGCATTAACACAATGACCTTGACATTTGATACTGGATATTTAGTATTTCTTCGCTGTTATTTAGAAAATGTTTTAGATTCAAGGTTTAAAATTACTAATTCTTTATTTGCAACGTTAGCATACGCTTCTCATTACATACAAACATTGAAACACACGAACAGTGCATCGAGTATATAACATTAAAACACCGTACAATACAATCAGTATTGTTTTGCTGAGCACAAAACAACCTTCAGTACAGAATTCTGCACTATTTAAATATAATTCCAAAGATAATTTTTCAGCAAATAAAGTACCGTATTGTTTAATAATTATATATATTATATATCTAGATAAGTATTTACCTGTTGAATGTCAAACCTCAGAACTTCTTTCATAAACATCGGTACGTTAATGAGAACAGTATAAAAACTCCATTGAAGAGAAAAGTGGGCTATTATTGCGGCCCACATTGGCTTTGATGACCATAAACCTATCCATGGCGTTTTCGTGTTTGCTATCTTTAAAATATAAGCAATGTCCACAAATCAAATCTTCTTAGGATTTCATTTCAGAAAATTCCATTTTTCTATATAAACAATATTAATTTATTTTGAAGCAAGTTATCGCGTATAATTGCATTGTTAAACATTTTACATGGTGTTATCTGTTAATTTTACCAAACAAATACTGATTTGTTACATGTAAAAAGTGACCAATTACCTTTAATAGAATAAAATTGTTCTTGTATGTATATAATCTAAATTAATATAAAATAACATGTTAAACTTTTACGGGTTGAAAACGAAAAGCGTTTGAATTTTTAAGAAATATTTATTTTTTAACAAAAAACATTTTAATTACACATCATAGAGTTTTAAACAGAAAGATGAATGAGTAAATTATCCATAGGTGTAAATGTTTCGTATCAATATTTAGAGTTGTTTATATCATTTCTTACTTTCAGAAAGAGCTAAAAATAAGATATCATCACACAAATAAATTCAAACGTTAAATGTCTTCATTTATTTCAATTAAAAAATAGTTTACCACTTAAAATAACAATCAATTGATTTCGTTTGATTTCAAAATCAAAAAATGAATATGTCAGTTCCTTCAGGAAGAATACACGTACAAATGATATTCACTGAAGGGATACAGAAACACCCGATCCGGGTGAATTTAAGAGCAACATTATAGTGATATTTATAGATTTGAAGGTATTGCATTAAAGGATGTTTATGCAATAAACAGCGGGGGCGGTAGCTTAATTGATTTGTTGTTGGCCGCCCACGCTATAGAGGTTGGGGGTTCGATACCCAGCTCGACCCGGTGCCTCTCATAAAAACAACACTCAGTACTGGTTCTACCCAGGAAGTGGACTCGAGAGCGGTTCATATAAGCTTTGAGCTTTCATCGCAATCGAGCTAAAATAAATTTGTATAAACTAAATGATTTTTTCAACAACAATGATCATATTGACAAAGAACACTAAAAATTAAAGACATGCATTGATTTTTAAATGTTTTATTTTTATTCAATTAGAGTACCAATATTTCTAAAATTTTATATGTACTCCAAAACAAAGTCTTGATATTTTCGATAAGCGTTTTCAAATTTGATATTTATGGCAACATGCCGTGCACGACGTTTGATTCCATATACTCACGTTACTTGTTATTATTTAGCATGGAATCAAATATTCAAGACAAGTTATTATTACCTTAGATATATCCTGAGTAGATTCTTTGAGAAATTGAAGTTCCAACTTCGGTATTCTTGGATGTTGTGATGGTGTATTGAAGGCATCGTACCACCAAACACATGCAAACAGCATCGTTATTACACCTAGATGAGGTGACAAGATAATAGAAACATTGTATAACTTATTTGTAAACATACACGCAACAGGAGAAAATAGCAACCAAACGCCACAGCCGTCAAACCTCCATTAACACAATCAATATACATGATATTTATAATAAGTACAGTACATATATTAGAACGGACCCAGCTCTTCCGGTTAGGTCCGTGTAAAAGCCATGTTGGGAAAGTCTCATTTGAGCACGTTGATTGGTCAACTGGTCCAGGGAAAGTTCGAATGACGTCACAGTTTAGTAAGCGTTCAATTGCTATGAATTGTGGGACAGGCATAAAATTCCCTGCTTTTTCATTGATAGTTAATAAACCGGATTCGGAAGATATCAGGCTCTGGGATAGACTAGAACATACATTGATAAGAAGTGATAGCATGTTTCATTTGGACACCTAAACCTAGTTAACAGGTGAATCAGACCTCGCTTTCCCCGTCATCATACCGTATGACGGTGGAATAAAATATCCCCGACATATTTTTTTAAATGGGGTTTAACGCCATTTTCAACACATTTCATGTTATATATGGCATATCCAGTTTTACTGGTTGAAAAAGACCTCAGACTGAGCCAGACTGAGTACAACCACCGTCCTTTCTCAAGCATCTCGAAACTTTCTCGCATAAAGTTTTTGGAGCGAGGGGGACTCGAACCTACGACATTAGCGGTGAGAGGTAAGTGATATTTAGACCGCGCTTTAGACCACCCGACAGATTAGTATCTTGCATATACGACAGCATGCACATATATTTATTGTAAATTACAGAGATAAACGTTTAGTTTATGTACAAGTCGTTATAAAATAAACTGAGGAGAAAAAAAACTTATTTTAATAAAGATATAGTCAATATACAATAAACCGTCATTCAAGATAATACGACTAGAGAATCAACTTACCGTGTATATAGAATATTGATGGCCAACCATTGTCGAAACCATACGAACAAAGGAGCCCAGACGTACAGTAGGTAAAAACAACACCAACAAAGTATCCTTCAGATAGATATCAATTTGAAAAGAAACAAATTAAAGGAAATAAAATAAACGAAATAAAACATATATTTCACACAAAAGCTGAAAATTGGACATACGCGTTGCATGTTAACAGGTAAATGCTCAAAATGAGTCTTTTGCAAGTTTCTTTTCTCCGAGATTTGAACGAATCTAAAGAAAAACATGGCATACATTCTATTACACGCCTATATTTAGATAAATAGTACCAAATTTCTTTTATTTCTGAATTCGTACTTTCGTTATTCAAACAAATGTTATAACTACTACAGCAATATCTTACATACAATATCATATAAACAATATCATATATACAATATCATATAATCAATATCATATAAACAATATCATATATACAATATCATATAATCAATGTCATATATACAATATCATATATACACTATCATATATTCAATGTCATATATGCAATATCTTATATACAATATCATATATACAATATCATATATACAAAGTCATATAATCAATATCATATAAACAATATCATATATGCAATATCATATAATCAATGTCATATATACAGTATCATATATGCACTATCATATATTCAATATCATATATATACAATATATTATAATCAATATCATATATACAATATCATATATACAATATCATATATACATTTCCAGAGTCATAATTGACGGAGGGCGTCATTCGAAATATTTAAAGGCTCATTAAACTTCCGAAACAGTCATTTTGATTTTAATTTAAAACGGTTCTACTCTTCCGGATTAAAGATTACATTTTTATTTGATCACTGAGAAACTTTGCAAACGAGCAAACGAAAAAAGAATACAGCACATTATTAGCAAATAATTAAGAACGAATTTTGTTTACAAATTAACGTTTGTCTTTTTTTCTCTTTTCGGCAGAAAACGGGGAGTTACGAAGATTGTTCGGAAACGCGTCGGTCGGTAATATAAGAGAGAAACATAGTATGGGGAACTGTAAGGGATACGTTTAGAAGTTAAATAACCGTTGCACGATAGCTACCCTATTGCACGGTAGCGATGAATCGTTCATATCAAAATAGAAACAAAGTTATATCTTTAATAACTGTACTTAACAAACATCCCTTGGTAGCCTCTCAATAAGTGGATCATGACGTGACGCAATTGCGCGTGCGATTATGCAAGTGTGGACCCCAGACCAAACTAGTATTCGATACTCATTGTGTCTCAGTACGTATAAATAATATAAAGCTTACTATACTCAATACAGTTTTATTGCAGACATCAGTATTCACTTTTTTTAAAAAAAAAATGAAAACCCAATAACGATACATAATGTTAATTAAGCCGTAACTGTTCTTATCTTGTTAATGGAGTCCTTATCTCACTACCACTGCAGTTTGCTTATTTTAAACTGGTATGTCACCTCAATATATACCACTTCATTATACTCCAATTTCGTTATAAAACATCTTCAGAGAGTATAGGTGTCTTATTTTCTCCCATTGTAATGCTATGATGATAATAAAATGATGTTTTCTATATCTTCTTTGCCGAATCTGAGAATCTGGACAGCCTAATGCGCGCATCAAAATACATATATTCATTGTGTACTTCCGACAATGGCGGAGGTACAGTCGGAATAATAAAAAATACAAAAATGTCAACAAAAGGTAAAAGCTTGGCCCGCTCGTTATTTATTTTCTCTTTTTTTTTAAAAAAAAAACGTTCACTAAGGGGTCTATAGGAATAGATTTAGCAATACTATTACACAATCATTGAATAGCAATGTTAAAAAAGTCAATATGGTCAACCTCAAGTTTTTCCTGCAAATTTAAATCAAAAGATCACCATAAAAATAGAAAAAAAACAAGACGTTTTAAAAACCGATGGTAATGTTTTCAATGTCTTTATATGTATCTTAAATGTTTTGTTAGACGACACATTTTAAATTACGGCACACACTTATATATTCAATGTAGTGTTCGAATAAAACATATATATGTAGCGTATATGTTTTTCACGGGCACATAATGCCATTCTGTTTAATTTTAATGGACTACTTTCTGAAGCCATAACTCTATGTAAAACACATATTTTAAAAGTAAATTTAGTAATAAAAAATTAGGGACATCGTAAAACAACGTCTACATGTGCCGTATATAGTTCGTGCTTAAGTTATACAAGCAAAAACAACATCATACGTAAAGCAAACATTCCATTGGAGATTTAAGTTATAAATAATTAGGTGTAAAGTAAAAATCATGTCATATGTAGTTCATGCTTTTATTCTATAAGCGGACAAGAAACGTACCTGCTGACAGGACACATGCCTGCTGACAGGACACATACCTGCTGACAGGACACATACCAGCCGACAGGACACATACCAACCGACAGGACACATACCTGCCGACAGGACACATACCTGCTGACAGGACCCATACCTGCCGACAGGACACGTACCAGCCGACAGGACACATACCAGCCGACAGCACACATACCTGCTGAACTAACTGTTATCATTGGAGCTCGTTCGTTGACTGGCGCCCATACATTAAACATAGATATAGTACTTGGTATGACAGATCCCTGAAAAGAGTAAATATAAAATTATGTTGTGATGTTTTTGTTTCCATAGTCGAATGTACCCATGTACGTTGTTGATTGATATGATGAAATCAAGACAAACATCAAAAGATATGAAAAGGAAAGCGACACGATATTCATAGGATACATTCACTACAATACCAAATCACAATCGACATATCCACAACAGTACCAACACATAATCAGTACATCTACTAAATTTATCAAAACACAATCGGTACATCCGTAACAATATCAAAATACAATCGGTGCATCAACTACAATACCAAAATACAATCGATACATCATCTACTATACCAAAACACAATCAGTACATCCACTACAATACCAAAAACACAATTGATATATTCACTACAGTATCCAAACACAATCGGTACATCCATTACAATACCAAAACACAATCGATACATCCACTACAATACCAAAACACAATCGATACAACCACTACAATACCAAAACACAATCGGCACATCCACTACAGTATCTAAACACAATCGGTACATCCACAACAATATCAAAACACAATCGGCACATCCACTACAGTATAAAAAAACAATCGGTACATCCAATACAATATCAAAACACAATCGATACATCCACTATAATACCAAAACACAATCGATACATCCACTACAGTACCAAAACACAATCGATACATCCATTACAATACCAAAACCACTACAATACCAAAACACAATAGATGCATCTACTACATTACCAAAACACAATCGATACATCCACTACAAAACAAAAACACAATTGATACATCGAAAATTGATAATAATTTATAATTGTAAGTAAATATATCTTTTAGATTTAAACTTATTCATTTTACTTATTTATAACATCTTAGACAAATCACGCTGGAAGACTTTCTGGGTAGAATTAGTACTAAGCATACGCAGATGGACTGTCTGGCTCAGTAGAACCAGTACTAAGCATTCGCAGATGGACTGTCTGGCTCAGTAGAACCAGTACTAAGCATACGCAGATTGAGTGTCTGGCTCAGTAGAACCAGTACTAAGCATACGAAGATGGACTGTCGGGCTCAGTAGAACCAGTACTAAGCATACGCAGATTGAGTGTCTGGCTCAGTAGTACCAGTACTAAGCATACGCAGATGGAGTGTCTGGCTCAGTAGTACCAGTACTAAGCATACGCAGATGGAGTGTCTGGCTCAGTAGTACCAGTACTAAGCATACGCAGATGGAGTGTCTGGCTTAGTAGAACCAGTACTAAGCATACGCAGATGGAGTGTCTGGCTCAGTAGAACCAGTAATAAGCATACACAGATGGAGTGTCTGGCTCAGTAGAACCAGTACTAAGCATACGCAGATGGACTGTCTGGCTCAGTAGTACCAGTTCTAAGCATACGCAGATGAAGTGTCTGGCTCAGTAGAACCAGTACTAAGCATACGCAGAATGAGTGTTTGGCTCAGAAGTACCAGTACTAAGCATACGCAGAAGGAGTGTCTGGCTCAGTAGTACCAGTACTAAGCATACGCAGATGAAGTGTCTGGCTCAGTAGAACCAGTACTAAGCATACGCAGATTGAGTGTCTGGCTCAGTAGTACCAGTACTAAGCATACGCAGATGAAGTGTCTGGCTCAGTAGAACCAGTACTAAGCATACGCAGATTGAGTGTCTGGCTCAGTAGTACCAGTACTAAGCATACGCAGATGGAGTGTCTGGCTCAGTAGAACCAGTACTAAGCATACGCAGATTGAGTGTCTGGCTCAGTAGTACCAGTACTAAGCATACGCACATGGAGTGTCTGGCTCAGTAGTACCAGTTCTAAGCATACGCAGATGGAGTGTCTGGCTCAGTAGTACCAGTACTAAGCATACGCAGATTGAGTGTCTGGCTCAGTAGTACCAGTACTAAGCATACGCAGATGGAGTGTCTGGCTCAGTAGAACCAGTACTAAGCATACGCAGATGAAGTGTCTGGCTCAGTAGAACCAGTACTAAGCATACGCAGATTGAGTGTCTGGCTCAGTAGTACCAGTACTAAGCATACGCAGATGGAGTGTCTGGCTCAGTAGAACCAGTATTAAGCATACGCAGATGGAGTGTCTGGCTCAGTAGAACCAGTACTAAGCATACGCAGATGGACTGTCTGGCTCAGTAGTACCAGTACTAAGCATACGCAGATGGAGTGTCTGGCTCAGTAGAACCAGTACTAAGCATACGCAGATGGAGTGTCTGGCTCACTAGGACCAGTACTAAGCATACGCAGATGGAGTGTCTGGCTCAGTAGAACCAGTACTAAGCATACACAGATGGAGAGTCTGGCTCAGTAGAACCAGTACTAAGCATACGCAGATGGACTGTCTGGTTCAGTAGTACCAGTACTAAGCATACGCAGATGGACTGTCTGGCTCAGTAGAACCAGTACCAAGCATACGCAGATGGAGTGTCTGGCTCAGTAGAACCAGTACTAAGCATACGCAGATTGAGTGTCTGGCTCAGTAGAACCAGTACTAAGCATACGCAGATGGACTGTCTGGCTCAGCAGAACCAGTACTAAGCTTACGCAGATGGACTGTCTGGCTCAGTAGCACCGATACTAAGCATACGCAGATGGAGTGTCTGGCTCAGTAGAACCAGTATTAAGCATACGCAGATGGAGTGTCTGGCTCAGTAGTACCAGTACTAAGCATACGCAGATGGAGTGTCTTGGTCAGTAGAACCAGTACTTAGCATACGCAGATGGAGTGTCTGGCTCAGTAGAACCAGTACTAAGCATACACAGATAGAGTGTCTGGCTCAGTAGAACCTGTACTAAGCATATGCAGATGGAGTGTCTGGGTCAGTAGAACCAGTACTAAGCATACGCAGACGGAGTGTCTGGCTCAGTAGAACCAGTACTAAGCATACGCAGATGAAGTGTCTGGCTCAGTAGAACCATTACCAAGCATACGCAAATGGAGTGTCTGGCTCAAATGACCATGACAGAGGATCGGAACCACGACTCTCTCATAGTAAGTACTATACAGTCATACGTTTATGTATACAGTAAGCCGCGATAGCTCTAGTTTTTTAATATGCTGTAAATATATTCCATTAATGATAATTAAATAATAATGATCAAATGACGAAATCATTATTGATACACACATGTTCTAAAACTGTTAATATCGCTTACAGTATTTAATAATGTGGCTATGAAATCCACCCGGCGTTTCATTATCCCAGAGTAGAGATACGATCCTACAAGGAGCAATGTCTTAACATTGTCAGTTGCAACGTTTACATTATAACGGAATTCGGACAATGAAAGTTGACCGTAAAAATAAAAAAAATGTCAGAAAAACAAATACTTACACCCGCAAGGCCCGTTGCTATGCGTATCACAAACATGAGATATATACTTGTTCTTGCAAATAATGGCGCCAAAAA
Organism: Panopea generosa; assembly: GCA_029582155.1. Classification (NCBI taxonomy): domain Eukaryota; kingdom Metazoa; phylum Mollusca; class Bivalvia; order Adapedonta; family Hiatellidae; genus Panopea; species Panopea generosa. Next base: position 15,134,935 of record CM055904.1, read on the forward strand.
TGAACATATTGCAGCAACCGTCATTGAAGCTAGTATAATATACTTGGCGCCAAATCTGTCTGCTGCTCTGCCAGCAGGAACCTGTGTGACGAAAGACCCGTAGAAGTACGATGAAAGGAGAAAGGCAACTGTTGGCTTATCCCAATCCAATTCCGGTGTCCATCCCTAATTAAGAAGATATTAAATATATATGTTGTGTAGATTCATGTTATTTCATGTCAACAAATAAATATCAGAACAATACTTTGCAATAAACGTTTTAGGTAAAATTTATTTTATATCATCATGTAATTGATATCAATACCCAAATGTTTACATATTGAAATATTTATAACTATCTATCTTTTAAGTGGCCAATGGTTAAAATTATTTATCTAAAGAAAGTGACTATTGACCCAAAGCAGGAAACTATTGACCGAATCGAAGCTGACAATGTTTTCCTATACCGGGTGTCAATGTTTGGTGAGACGGAAGGCACATTTTCACTGGACAACAATCTCTCTATTAGACAGATGACGAAGTCGTCAAATGAGAAATTAGATATTAGAGTAAAATCTTCCACCTAGGGGGATTTGACAAAGAAGTGGTGTTCGAGGGAAGAAAAATTAAAAACGTGTCGAATTCCTCTGTTGTGCCCCTCTCTGTGCCATAGATACTTTTCGAGACAAAGTTTAATGTGTTGTATCGAAGGAGGAGTGTATTTTTCAATGTATTGTTTTCTCTAATCCATTTCGAATACAAACGAACTGCTCCTACACAATAATTTAGACATAAACGTTCCTTTTTATTTATACTAAAAATCAAAAGTTATTATTAAACGTACTCACAAAAATAGAAACTCTAAAGTCAATTTGTTTAAAAAATGTTTAAACCTCAATTAAAAATTACAGTCGAAACTTGTTATTTCGAATTGTGTGGGACCTTAAAAATAATTCGAAATATCCGGATTTCGATTTATCAGGAGTGTACTTTTGTGTAACTTTTTACCGTTACCCCACCCACTTCATAAATCGTTGAGAATATATGTGTACATGTAAATACCTATATTTATTTTTTTTTTAACTTTTATACTCAAAATAATATGTTATTGTTATATTTACACATAATATAAACTTTGTTTATATTGATGTGTATTGTGGAATTATCTTAAATCGTGGTAAATTGAACTGTTTACATACGTCATTTTTCTACGCAAACGTATGTTGTACGTTGTTTTCCGTGTGAAGGCTAATTGTCTATTTGCCCAGTGAGTGAATATTGTATTTTTTAAGTGTGCTATAATAGATAAATAAAATGTTTAGAATTCAAGTTGAATTCTATTTGTGATACTGTTAATAATACGTACTATTTGTATCACACTGATGCCTCTTTTAGGTTAAAGCCTCTTACCCTATTTCAAGCATCTAAAATCTTAATATCTAATATCAAAAGACACAAGTTCCCTACAATTATGATGTATTGCTGACCTTTCAGTTCTATGCTAATTTCACTTTTGCTTTGTTCTGTGTTTTAACTAATATTTGCAACCTACAGAACCTAACCTTATATATCTAATACAGCATCATAATGCTTTTTAACTACGTCGATGTCAATATGTCAAGTGACAATGTGATGAAAATAAGCCCCCCCCCCCCCCCCCCCCCCACACACACACACACACACACACCCGAATACCGTACTTTACAACTTAGTAAAACCAAGACTTCTATGTACCTGTCGTGGTTGCCTTCTGTACTACAATGGAACCTTTTTATCAGATAGTATTTGATGAAAAATGCAGAGCCACATATTAACAAGATTTATACCTTTAATCACTGATAAAATATTGAGCAGTCAACAGTTAACAGCGGCATTGTTCTGGACAACATTACCGTGACAGAATATTCTTGCTTTTGAAGAAATACTTCCTTAAAATCGTCTTTAAGCGGGACTGTCCTGCAACGGTATTGTTCTTAGGCAGCAATGGGGAAAACTCCTCTTTAAAAACGTCTTTACATTGTGCGGTTGTGGTGTGGATAGAGTTTGGCCGCTTTGGCTACAGGCTGCTGGTTCGATCCCAAACTTGACCCATTGACTCTCATAAAACAATACTCCGTACTTATTCTGTCAATGAGGTGGACTCGGGAGCGAATCATATTACATTTGGGCTTACTTCACAAACGAAATAAGATTAAAAACGTCTTGATTGTCATATGTACACCAAAACCACTGAAGTGACACTATATTTGAATATAGTGTATACCTTATAGCGATATAATTCGACTGTGAATCTAACATTGTACTCAGGTTAATGATCAGGTTCGAAATTTAGTCTGATTAATTATACTGAAAGGATAAAGAGACGGTGGGTGAACTTCAGAGTCACATTATCAAACTATTGTTACTAGAATCGATATGTACTGTTTTAGAATATGTATGTTAAGGTATTTCATTAATGATTTATTTCAATAATAACGACTTTATTGTTAAAATTATTAAAAGAATATCATTACTTACATATTTAAAAAAAATAATATTGCTGATTATTTGATAATAAGACTCTGATATTCACATTGAGTTTCTTAATCTTCTTAATCCGTTATCAGTTTCTAATTTTGTTTCACTTCAATCAGTATACAATGTACGCTTTCAGTGCTTTAATATATTAACTTAGATCAGTCAAAGTTGGTACAGTTCGATTAAAGTTAATATTTCCATTAACTCGTTCGTGTCAGAATATATTAGTATCTTAGTATTTTTAATGCGGTTAACACTTAACATGCATATGGCATATCCAATTTTATTGTTGGCGGAAACCTCAGATCAATCTGAATAGAACCCCCTCCATTCTGAAAGTAACTGTTAAACATTTACATGAAAGTGCTGGACTAACTGGTGGGAGTAAAGCGGTCGTTAGACAACATGGTCATAAACAACTCGACCACGGAGGACCACGTAAAGAGTGTTAAAATATACATATCTGTATTACAAAATATTTGCTTAGATTTATTCTAGTATCCTATCTGGAACTCTTAAAAGTAATAACTGAGCATCAAGTTGTTTTAAAAACAAAATTTCAGTATATCTAAAAAAATTACAATTGGCAAAACTCATTATAATATTTGTTAAAATATGTAAAACTACTACATAGAAAAAGGATTTCCTAATTTGATGTCCAGCTACGTATGACTAAAATAAACCTTATATAAAATTGAGATGCAATTTGGTACTTATCACATGGGTCATACACAGATGACTTCGATTCAGCGTATTTGTTAAACATATGTATTTTACAACTTCATATTATACGCGATCATTTTGGTGCCAGATGGAAACTTACTTTTTCTTTAAAATCACCCTAATTCAATGTCCCAACCAATGCATCAAACATGTGTGACCTCATTAACGTATGTCTTATTCTCACATTTAAATACTTTACATGTCATCAATTATTGAACAAACACTCATTACCAAAACCTATCATAATAACGTGTTCATATTAGCAACATATGGAAACCATTAAGCTAAATCAATGTTATTTTATGCTAACAATATAAGTGACTTTATTACGTATTTTCCTTATTCCTGGTTGTACTTCTTCAGTTAGTGTATCGATATTTACCTGATCTGTACTGGTTTCAATACTTTTACAATATAAATCTACATCTGCCTCAGTAGTTGATAGATCAGCGGACGTTTGAGTGGTAGAACTCGTGTCAATCAGTCCGCCTTCCCCACAACGTGTCTCATTCAATCCACAGTCACTATGGTTACGGTGTTCTCCTTTCACGACTACAGATGGTAATGTATTTGCCATGCATACTATTGCAAAGCTCATATTTACTCTGTGCATGTATAGTATCATGTTCGCCACAAATATCAGCAAAGTTAACCTCCAGCGAACTGTACAGAGCGTTCTGCATGTACCTGTGGATGCAAAATATCGTCCTTATTGTTAAGATTGTTAGTGTTTTTGTCATGACTTGCCTATATATTTGCTGTGAAGACGTTTCTTCGAGTTACTTCTAGCGCGGAGATTTTTTTTTTTAATTTTGCACACAAATACTTTGAAGTAAGACAGGTTTAAAACACTAGAAAAAATATAGGTCACCATGCTTGTTTTTTGCTACGACTAATTTTAAACTACACCGTTTTGCAATTTTTAAAAAAAAATACAGCAAAGGGGTGCAAGTTATAAATCATGTTTTATTTACTAAAAGAGTGATATATTTCAACAAAATATTATTGTAATCCATGTAACAAAAGATAAAGTATCTAAAACAGAAAAAAATCATGATGCCATTTGGGGTTTCAACTTCTATACAATGATTTTCATAAATTGCTACGATTATAAATTTGGCCGCAAATATTGCAATTTTACACTAATTCAAAAATAAAAAAGTTCTAACGCGGAGAATTGTTTCATTCTTTCTAAAATGAGAAACTATAACAAACCATATCAGAAAATAAAATAAAAAATATATGTCACCATGCTTGTTACTAAGTTACAGTGCTTAATATTACCTCCCTTTTTCATAAAATGGCCACAATCGATGCATTTTCACTATAATTCAATAATAAAAAATGTTCTAACTTGGAGAATTGTTTCATTCTTTCTACAAATAGGCACTATTACAAACCAATTCAGAAAATAAAACAAAAAATACAGGTCATCTTGCTTGTTACAAAGTTACAGTGCTAAATGTTACCTCCCCTTTTCATAAAATGGCCGCAATTGATGCATTTTCACACCAATTCAATAATAAAAAATGTTCTAACGCAGAGAATTGTTTCATTCTCTCTACAAAGAAGCACAACAACAAACAATATCATAAAATAAAATAAAAAATACAGTTCACCTTGTTTGTTACTGAGCTACAGTGCTAAATCTTACCTCTCCTTTTCATAAAATGGCCTAAAATTGTCAAAATGGTGAACATTATCTGTTGTTATTGTTTATTAATGAAGTTCCTTTGCAGAAGTTAATTTCATATTTGAAATGATGCACTATTTAGCAATTAATTTTTTTGTAATTTATAATGTAATTACTGTCATGTTGCTTTTATATATTTCATATATACCGGGTAATTGATGAACATCAATATTTGCGAATTAGTTTAAAATATTAGAGGCGTAGTGGTAAAACCATGTACTGTCAATCAAGGTTGGATCACCAATGACCTGCTACTCAACATAATATCTTCAGAGTTTTATCTACGAGTACATTCAGGTCATTTTTTCTGGTATTTATCTTGGCTATAGTAGTCACACCGTAATCGATTATTATTACATTAACTTGGACATTTTTATTCCTGTACTGATCTACTTCCAACATTAATCTTTGAATTGTCATTCAAATTTTAGAACACTGGTAAACTGGTAGTGATTGTTCTTAATTTTTCATTATATGTGCATTTCTTAAAGTCTTTTGAAAAAAACATCATATGTTTTTTGAATACTTTTTCTTAACATGGTCCCAATATCTAATATATTGTCACAATCCATGCTTCACATATTGTATTAAATTGGCCTGGCCCTGGTGTACTACTTGACTGACTTCATCACTGAAAATTAAAGAAAGTTTATATGAGATAAAGAAATAAATAACAATGTTTGTTTGTATGCAAGCTTAATTTACATCGCCACCAGTTTCCCATATGGGTGATGCACCAAGAAGAGCGAACAGTTTAGTCTTTTTAGGTTTGTGGGGGATAGTGCAGGAAATAAATATCATAGAAACACAATCATGTTTCTTGGTTCTTTTGCTCGGTGTATAGCACCAGCATAACGATCCTAAGCTTAAAGTCTCATATGAATGACTGTTAGCACTGTAAGTTAGCCAGCCTTAAGTATCAATCTCTCAACCCTGAGCTAGAAGTATCGTGCTCTATCGACTGAGTTAATTGGTCTGGCTAAAAAACTGACAATGTACTTTAATTAAACAGCACAATATATGGGTATAGTTTGTCAACTCAAGGGCTATAAATGAGCATAAATTCCTGTTATGATATGTATGTTCAAAACATTGAAAAAGAATCTTATGGTTATAAACTTGCGTGTATATGGACATTTTTTACTGAATGAAACTTATGTTTTGTAAAAAGCAGTCAAGGGGTTGCAAGCTCAAATCCCCACTTGGCCAGTCTCTGTGATGATTTAAATATATGCAAATTCCAACATTGTGTCTCATGTTCATTCATCTTTAATCACTGATTCAAGTGGGAAAGTTGTCATATACTTGCATGGATATTGGGTGTGCCCAACAAGTGGTCACAGGTTTGATCCCCCTCAGATCCTCTGTTGTACTCATGATTATTTTGTTGTATTCCATAGTAGAAATAACTGAAAAGCTTAAACTACATTAATTATTACCATTGGCCCCTTTTGATGATTGTCACTCCTTCATGTAATGCTTCTGTACACATTGTCTATGTCACGATATTGATTGGACTTGAAACTTCATTTTCATGTCTCTTCATAGTTTATGAAACCACTACAGGTATTTCAAGCACCAACATCTCAATCCATTTGTAACCTGAGCCTCTGTTTAGCATTCCTAAAATGTGTTGAATAGTTTCTTATTTTCATAATTCATGTTACAATTTTCTGTTTAACGGGAAATACAGAACTTGAAGGAGTATAAATTTATTTTTAACATTTACTCAATGTAAGAATACTGTTCGAGTCCCCGACGGCAACAATCTCCAGGATGATATATATATATATGACATTATGTATCTTTATCAATCGTCTCTCACCGCTGATTAAAGTGGGAAAGTTATCAGTTACTTGCGGTGATGGGGTGTGTGCTCGAGTACTGGTTAATCCCTGGAAACAGTGGTTAAGTGATCGTCTGTTAGCCCTCGATGGCATGAAAAAGACGCTTGATATTCAATCAAACAAAATCATAAAGTAAGTTATAATTTAAGTGATACATCAATATTATTGATCAGTGAGTTATGATAAAGCATCAATTTACCTTTAAATATTCTCAATTGCTTTGTATTGCTGTCAAATAATATTGGACTTTTCCTGTTTAATCGATGTGTCTTGATTGTTTCCACTGTTCTTCTACTTCCACATATACAGTTTATGTATAACATTGATTCATATAATTGTCTTCCATAATGTCCTTCAATACCAAAACTTTTACATGCATCAGACCAGCTAAATGTCAAAATTCAAGATTTATTCTTCCTTCTCTCCATCCTGGTATGGATAATATTGTTTCAAATAAATTCATTTTGTATTCAGCGCTTTGGAACAAATTCACGAATGATTTATATCCGAAAATGAGTTATCCGAAACGTTACCACTACGAGTATTGATTATATTTTCGTAGTTGTTTCTTCGACTTCGTTATGTACAAGCACTTCTGGTGGATTAGAACGAAAAACAATATACTCTTCCATGCTTGCCGATCGCTTCCTTGACAAAAACCTGTCTAATTTACATTTCTGACATCCCGAAATGAAAATATTTCGCTTTGTAAATATCCGACTCGACTTTTAATTAACCAAACGGCGAAATTAGACCCCGAAACTGAAAGTAACAGAAAGGAACTATACGCGTAGCGATGCGCAGTAACAACCCGCAGAAACGTCTTTAAGATAGTTTTATAACCATACCGTGGACCCATGTTATATATAATCTTTATCTAAGTCTTATCTATGCCGAACAAAATAATAACAACATCAATATCATGCAACGAGATTAAGATATTAATACAACATTTGAATGTGTTTACCTTATATGTCAATAAGAACATCAATAGAATACACGTTTTGAAATAGTTGAACCTTCATAAGAAGATAAACAGAATATGAACGTTTGATACGTGTATCACGTTTGAAGGTCACTATTTATTATATGACATGTAAGAGTAGATTACTTATATAGGAATGAATTATATTGACAAATGAGACGGTAGTAACAAAAGTAAATACCTATATTGGATACAGTGTCCGTGTCTTCTTCTTTTATTTCCATTATTATGTTTGCAATTTTCTCGTCTCGGCATATGGAATAAATTAATCCAAATTAAACGTTAATTTACTAGAGCGTGAAGCTTGAAACGTGTAGTCGATAACGGATTAAAAGGTAAAACACATTGATATAAGAAATATAAGTGTATATAAATAGCATTCAATAACTGGCTTTAAAATCTACATATATACGTAGTTGTTTGCGTTTACTGTGTTCGTTTCGGACGAGCTGCTTCGAGATTACTGTTTTTTACAAATCATGAGAGTCATTTTAAAATCAGGAAGTATGATAACATTGATTAAGTTAATTTATCACATTCACTCTAATTACAGGTATGACACATTATATATTTAGGTAAAACTAAACACAAAATACATACTTTCAACAGGAGATGACGTACTTTGTTTTGAATAATAAGCGCAATTTTTATGCCATTGACTGGTAATTAACGTCCGTTAACATGACCACTCTTTCCTGAGATCCCGGAAAGTTAACCAGTACTTGAGCCTATCCATCTCTGCAAGTAACTGATACATTTCCTACTTGAATCAGCGGTGATAAACGATTGACAATGAGACGTAATGTTGTATGATACTCATCACGGCGACTGTTAAAACGCAGGAGATTCGAACTCATGAACCATGGATTGATTGTCGGACGTGCTACCAACAGAGCTAACCGAACCCGGCTGAAAGCAAATGATCTTATTCGAGGATGCACTCAATCCTTTTGCAGAAACCAGAGTAGCAATATAATTAAGGATCCGACTAAACAGTCATAGTGACTCGTATCGAGCGCCTCTGTCCGTTAAATATATTTGGAGGATTTCGTCATCATCGAGACGCAAGTCCTACCGGACGCCGCAAATTTAAAAGGAAACCGTGACGGTTAACTGTAAAGAAATCAACAAACCAAATATGAACAAAATAGATTTACTCGCTTGGTACTACATCTATAAACATGTCTATATCAATTTATTTATTAGATCGTTTCTTGGTTTGTTTGTCTTTTGTCATTGGGCTTGTCTAAACTCTTTTTGAATGTAATAACACATTCATGTACAGGTATTGCCTGCCTATAATTTGCATCTTCGTTAAAAAGTCCCGGTAATACGCTGCAATGAAAGACGATATAGAAAATGTATAACCTGGTGTTCATCAAATGACTTTTCCAAAATAAACATTATTTATTGTTAATTTAAGTCTAATCAATGTAATCTATGTCTAATCATATTATCTTATATAATGTATATAATGTTTTTTAAGTCTATCATATGTATAGCACAATACTTCCATCAGTAGCATACAATATATGTATCAGGTCAGTCAAACATGCGAATTACAAGAGACTCTCTCACGATGCAAAATACAATTTACTATTTACAAAATAATACTTTGTAATTTTGCAAATCTCTTTATTAAAAGTGTGTTAAAAAAATGCTACAAAGATGACAAGAACGAACGACGAAACACTATTTCGCAATAAAAAGTATCTTAGTGTATCGAATATCACTCTGAACAGATTAGCAAAGAGCTGATTTGCAGCGGACACATCGGCGTTGATAGAATAGGAACATTTAAATCAATAGTATACATTATTTACACAGGTAAGATGTTATTCTTTGTACATGTTGTACATTAAAACAGGTTTCGGTACAAATACGAATCAATCAAATGTATACCGGTACATTTAGTTAAATACTTTTTTCATATAATACACGTATACACATTTGTATATATACATTGGAGAATAATTCAATATGAGTTGTATCGCTCATCTGTAACATTTATGTGGTGAACTTTGTAATAGTACATAATTTGCTGTAAATAAAATATGTTGAAATTAAAAACATACATTCGTATTGACCTATTTACACATTTACACTGCAATTTAGATCAACAAATTCAATAACTAAATGAAGGTTCAATAATTTTTTCTCATCTTCAAATTTTATACATTCAGTAATTTTTGTGAAAATGCAACCATGCGAAAACCTATATTTATACGATAAAGTGTCATCACGTTCAAATCCATAAGTTTAAATTCTATATATACTTGTACATTTATCTACGTCTAAGTCATCCATGGGTTAACGTACTATATTAGTTAGATGAATTGACAAGACATTTATACGCTTAAAAGTACAAGCGGTGAAGTTTGATATAAACTACAAATTTTGAATGAACATGTTTCGGAAAAATATACTTGTTACTAGGAATGCACTACTTTCAGCGGTAACATGTTTTGTTATAATTTATATTACAGTGTCAATTTACAGCTTTGTTTGTGTGTTTCTTTTTTTCAGATGTTAATTTTGACTTGAACGTTCAGAGAGGATCAAAAGCAAATACAGCATCCGTGTGTTAATATCAAGTCAGCATGTACTGTCCTGTAACTTAAGTGTACTGTAAGCGTCCTTGTCCTAGAAACTAGCCCTGGTCAGTCTGTGTCATAATAGATCAAGATGTACATCGTAACTAGTGTTGCTGAAGGAACACCTTGATTTATACACTACGTGTGTACGTTTTGAAAGCTTATGAGTTTCGCCCATACACTTAATATGTGAGTCGCAAATTAAGAACAAAGACATCATTAAGGGAACCAACAGGATGAAACCATGTAAGGACGTACGTGGTCTTCTTTACGGGAGATTGAAGCCTTGATGGCAACATTTATTGGGAGAGGGTCTGCTAAAGTCTCTAATAAATATTGTTGTTTTTATTGTTGCTAAGAATTAAAGTTCTGTTTGTAAAACCACGTGTTTGTCTTAAGTAATTGTCAGAGTAGCACATAGAGTAACGTTTTGGCGCCTTAAATAAGGATTTTCAACCCTGGGATAAACGTCGCGGAACACAACGCAGAAAAAGGTTAGTGGTTTACATTGCTTTACTTAAATTTAGTTCGTTTGGTAACTGCGATTCATGTTTTAATTAAAAAAAACTAATTTAAAAACAAATAAATAATATTTCAACATGGCTGAGCAAAATTTAGGTCACATCTTTGGACAAGTTGCACAACAAATGTCCAACCTAACGAATCGGTTAGAGACTCAAACACAGGCAATACATGAAAACATGGGTGCACAGACAGAAGCCGTGGGAATACAAGGGGTCTTTTATTCAGTTTAACTCTTTGACGGCTCGCCAGCGAGCGCGTTTAAAGACTGGGTAAAATCCCTAGACAAGTATGCATTCCTGCATAATTACAATGACCAAAGGAGAAGACTCCTTGCATACCAGACTAGTATGGGTCATTCACGGACTATATTAAAAGGGTACTAGACGAGAGACATGACGGGACATGGGAACAGTTAAAAACTGAATTACCATCTAGGTTCTCGCTCGTGACGGACACGTCGCACGTGTTTTCGCTATTGGGCAAAACTAAGCAAACACCTGGGTAAATATTCAGCTGTATGCTGAACGACTATTAAACCTGGCTGAAGAGACATACACTGAACGCGATAGGAATGAACAGGTGATACAGAAAGAACTAGTTGATTTTTTTACGGACGGACTGACACCATATTCTATTAGGTACAAAGTCATGAGAGAAATGCCGCGCACGTTAAATGACGCCATTAGGATGGCAATCGAGAAAAAAACAACTGAGAAAGCGGTTTGATCTCAGGACTACCTCTAGGGGAAACACTTAGTATCACGGGTGCGCGATTAACAACCATGTACCAATGGAAGTCGACCACGCAAGGCCTAAACGACAGTGCTATAAGTGTAACAGCACAGTTGGGAGACGGTTGGTTCGGGTAGATACAACCGTAAACCAATAATCAAAATTTCTTTGGCGGGGAATGCAAATTCTTGTATAATTTATGTGGGGAAAGCAAAATTAAGATGCCTCCTAGACTCCGGGGTAATGTGTAGCTTAATGCATGAAAAACACTAAAGAATAAACTAAAGTTAGAAAACAAACAAGTTAACTTGCAGTCTGTAGATTGAAGCTTATTGAATGGTTTGGGGAGAATTAACTTGGAATTCGAAATGAAGGGTGGGAAATTAAACCATCCATTTTATATTCTATCAGATATTAACAGAAATATCATACTTGGTCACGACTTTCCCACCGATAACGGTGTTAGGATGTACTTTGATTTAGGGTGCTTATGCATAGGCAAGACCATGGTTCCATTTGTACCAGGCATTCATATTCCATCCATCGTTAGGTTAGCCTCCACTGTAGTATTGAAACCAAACTCTATGACATTATGCGAGGGAACGACTAAGAGATCCTCCTTTTTTCTCGTTTAATCGCTTGGAAAACATCCATGTTGACAAGTAGTGGTACTGGTTATATGTACCAATTACCAGAATTAGGTGTCGTAAACTCTGGAATACAGGTCAAACGCTCGTGACGACTCCCCATAATTGTCACAAATCAGAGTAGTAAAACTGTCAGACTGTGCAGAGGAACAGCAGTCGCTTGCCTTGAGCAAAAAACGGATATCAATATTGTCAATAGCACACAGTACACTAAATACTACCTGAAAAATACAGGTAGACTAAACATAGCTAAAAGTTTTAGTGAAGTACATTCTCTAATAAACGCGCCTGGGGAACATAAACAAATGATAGCGGAATTTATCTATCAAAATTTGAAGACAGTAGCATTTAGCCAATTACATATTGAAGAGACGGACATTTTAAAAATGAGAACCGACACATGAAATAGTGAGCCAGTAAAAGTAAAACCATATAGAACTCCGTTAAATGATCTCCAGGTTATAGATGCAGCTGTTGACTAGCTGTTAGCAGCAGGGACTATCAGAAGGTCCCGGATTCCATATTCAGCGCCTGTAGCTATTGTTGCTAAAACAGATAACACGAAACGGTTACGTTTAGACTTCCGCCAATTAAACAAGGTAACAAAGAGCTATAGTTTCCCGCTACCCTTAATCGACTCCATGTACGAAAAACTGTGAAAGTGTAAGGTATTTAACTCAACTTACTTGTTTGCTGGTTTTTTTCTGCATAGGGATTTAACCTGCAGATAAAGAGAAGACTGTGTTCGCGTGTCATAGGGGCCTATTTGAATATAATCGTATGCCATTTGGGTTACGCAATAGCCCTAGCTTCTTCTATCGTATGTTGATGATACACTTACAGCAAGTTTTGATAGGATTAAACAGCATAAACTGAAAATGAAACTGAGTAAGTGTCAGTTTATGAAACCCGAAACCAGCCATTTAGGGATTTCAATAAGTGAGGGTAGTGTGAAACCTGACCCGAAGAAAGATGGATCTATTAGGGGATTAGCTTCTCCTGCAAATGTTAGGGCTGTCAGAGGTTTCTGTGCAATGGTGGGTTACTACCGTAGGTTTATACCCAATTTCAGCGCTATAGCTGAACCACTGATCAAACTAACGAAAAAGAATTCGCGCTTTAGACGGGATGATTCATGCCAAAAAGCGTTCGATTTTCTTAAGGAAAGTCTAACTAAAGCGCCACTGTTAGTATATCCCAATATGAGTAAGAGTTTTCTTGTTTACACTGATTCCTCAGAACAATGCGTGGGATCAGACATTTGCCAAGAAGATGTTTATGAAGATGGAAATGCTTGTGAAAACCCCACAAGAAGATGTTGATGAAGATGGCAATGCTTGTGAAAAGCCCATCTACTTCCTCTCACATAAATTGTCACCTACCAGAGCCCGCTGGGATATTGTGGAAAAAGAATGCTTTGCTATTGTTTATAGTCTTCAGAGGTTCGATCACTACCTCAAGGGTAGTAAGGTTAAGATATACTGCGATCACCGACCCCTGCAATACATTCTAGATAAACCCCTACGTAACAATAGAAGGGTCGCAATGTGGGTTCTAAACATCCAGGCATACGATGCCGAGATAATTTATATTACGGGGAAGGATAATGTGATCAGTGATCTGTTGAGCAGGGTACCAGAGGGGACCGTGCAAGATAAAGCAGAAGGCGACGCGGAAATCGGTATTAGCGACCGTGCGTATGGTGTAAATATGATCAATACGTCAAAATAGACCCTTTACAATACTTGCACGCTGAATTACCAACATTAGAAGTTGGGAAACCAACACTAGTGGGTCTTGATATGAAAACTGAGCAAGAGAGAGAGATGAAGAAATTGGCACCATAAAATCCCAATTAAGCGAAGAGAAAGCTAATAAAACATCATGACATTTCGTCGTGCTAGACGAAATAATGTACTTCCTATCTCAAGCAGATGGTGACGTTGTGATAAGATTATATGTTCCACACCACTTGACAGATGAACTAATTAGGTGTTGTCACCATTCAACTCATGTGGGGGTTGATAAAACAGCAGATTCTATCCATAGAAAGTATTACCTTCCTAACCTATATAAACAGGTAAATGAATGTATCAGCTGTTAACAGTGCAGTCTGTTAACAATTAAACCACCAATGGGGGAAACAGAGATACTGTAAACCCTTATCCATTTTCAAAGATCACCAGGGACATTTGTGGACTCACCTCTTTATCATGGAATAGGTATATTTATACTGTGATAGCTTGAAGCATATGCTCTCCCAGATAAGATAGGGGCGTCAATATTACACGTACTCCTTGACGAGATATTCCAAAGACACTACCTTCCTCACGTTTATGTCTCAGATAATGGTGCTGAGAATCGGGACAGGAAGTTGGTGGACACACTTACAAAGCTAAATATTAAGTGTTTATAGTCCCCAGGGTAATGGGCTGGTTGAAGCGTCACATGCTGGGTTAATTAACATAATCTTTAAAAAGATAAAAGACAGTCCCACAACATGGGCGAAACACACATTTTAACGAACGTCCGCTGTTCCGGGGCGCCGAAACAAGGCAATAACTTTACTTCAAGTTTGTGCAAGTGTGTTTAAAAATCCCGTGTTAAATATAAATTAAATTGCTAATCATGATAAAATTTATATTATATGACGTCGGGAAAACGTTCCATCTGATGTAAAGAGCATTAAGTAGACATTTTGTTTTGCGCCAAAACATAGGCAATATAAATTTTTAGTTTATGTATTGATGAACGTTTTTTTCTGACCCGAGCTTAAGTGGTTAGTCGTTGTATATAAGTATGCACAAAATCCTTCATTTTCATTATAAATTGATAATTTGTTGCTTATGTGACGAGGAAAGATTTCCGATTCTGTCGATGTATGTATCATCATAATAACTGTGTTAGTTTTTTTTTGTTTATTCCACTTTTTCATTTACTTTATAAATACAAAGTATAGCATAATTCTAATCAAATAACAAATTAGTTTATTTTTAAACGAATGTATCCAGAAACTTTTTGGACACACCTCGTATTCATATTATAGTGCAAATATCCATACCATGGAAAAGTTTCAACTATTAATTACAAAAATAGTTAAAGAAATATCAAAGACCTTACACACTTTAGTTTGTGTTACATTGCTTTATGCCATTAACACATTCGAACTGTACATGAAAACATCTTAACCAACTCGTGATCAAGATGTAACCTTGCTGTTTCAGAATGCCTACACTATACGGACATTGCCAAAACACCAGAAAGCAACAACCGCCTCGATTGATTTAAACTGCCAGGTAGGTTGACTTAGTTTTACTTAACAGATGCAGTAAACGTATGAAATTAATTCAACCCATTTTGTTCAGGCGTGTAGATTCAAATATAATAAAAGCGTTCCGTTGAAGGCTTGGTGAACCCTTAAACTCTTAAACCAAGTTTAAAGGGACACATGACAAGTATAACAATTGCTCAACCTAAACTATTTTTGAACAAATACACTAATTATATCGATTCTTTTAATGATGTTTTAATGATCTTAGAAAATGCTATATTAAACTATACTATTTTTAAAGACCTTTTGCGTTTAAGATTATTGAATTAATTAAAACCTATTTTAAATAATCTAGCAAGAAACATCAAAATGTTCTAAACAACGGATTGGTTTTTCAAACAATAACGCTACATATATATTGGTCCCTCCTCTGTAAAAGGGATATGATAAAATTAAACTATATAGGATATACCTTTAAAAGCGTTATCATTATAAACATTTGTAATTATTATACGTGTAAATTTATTTAATTAACGTGACTAAACAGTGTATTATTATGTGTGTGTATATTATGACGATGTACAATGCATGAAAAAATAAATATATGTCCTGTTTATTTATAAAAAAAAATGTTAACCTATCACAGAACCTGATATCTCCCGAATCAGGTCTTCTAACCCCGAATGAAAAAGCAAGGAATTCTATGCCTGTTTCACAATTCATAGCCTTTGAATGCTTATTAAACTGTGACATCATTCAAATCTTTTCTGAAGCAACTGACCAATCAACGTGGTCAAATTTGGCTTTCTAAACAGACCCAATCGGGAGAGTTAGGTCCGTTCCGTTGATAGAACGTTGTTAGATATATGCAAATATACAATTTCACATACATGTATCGACAAATCATTTTTTTTTGTCTTTAACTGGAACCTATTTGCATAGTATAGTCGTTTATAGAGAATTATTTGGGAAAATAATATTGCTAGTGAAATGAACAAAAATATTTGCCGCCTGCGGGATTCAAAGACTGGGCGACAATCGGTGATGTATCCATCCGCTTGGCTTATTAGATAATTACGAAAATGTTAAGTTATTAATCTTATATAACAAAGTATCGAAGAAAAGGTCCAAGCTGGCTGGATTATATCTCCAGACTAGATTAGAATAATCAGCTATAAAGGGAACTCAAATGTGGAACTATTTATTTCGGTTTTAGAAATATTTTACTATAAAGAACATCTAGCTTACGAAACTTCAAAACGTGACTACTAAACCTACGCAAAATTGCGTAAAATGGTACGCATCAAGATAAAACTATGTTAAAGTCGTTCAGCGTGAGATTGAGATGTCAATTAACTGATAGTGTTATGTTTCGGAGATGATCTGGAACGATGAGACTTATATCAGAGTTTTATTTAATATTAAATTATCACACTAAAGGATAGATCTTTGATATATATATAAAGCAGTGTAATTTAAATACTGGCAAGCAGTTTAATGTAATGAATGAAATTTTTTTTAAAAACTTGATGCGTTTCTTTCAACAGTCATGAGAAATGTACGTAAGTTAGTTAAAAGTCTAAACTATGTGTTTGACATCGACAAGTTCTAAAAATATCAGTATAGCAATACAAATTTCGTTTTTTGTCTTTCTGTGTAGAATTGTTATTAAGTTTGTAGTATAATGATACAAGACAAACACAAGTTAGTTAAGTTTTCTAAAGTTTATTAAAAGTTGTTAATTAAAAGTCCTTTAATTCTAATATAAACACAAGTAACATGACCTAGCTAAGTTTCATTTCGTACGACCATAACGTGACCTGACCCCAGTAAAGTCTTAAAGTATTCCCAGGATTGATCAAAATATTTCGCTTTTTTTAGCCCTTCTATCTACGTTTCCGTATATCTTCGTGATTCATCCATGACTTTTATTGAATATTAATTACCCGATGTACCGAGCTAGCTCGCTATAGGCCCCGTACACCTGATCATTTTATTAGTCATTTAATTGCCAATTACCAATTACTTCCTACGTCGGCTATTGGGATGTGGTAATCCATCAACCCGCCTCACCTCCTCTATTCGTGCCTCAGAACGTTCCATGGTTTATACAATTTATACAAAACTTATCAATTTATATAAAACTCATCTAGACTTCTGTTCTGTTCTGTTACAAGTTAGTGCTGATAAAATAGCTTGCTAAAAGATACGTCAATAAATAACAGTGGTAGAGATCAAACGCATCGAAATCTTAAAAGACTTTGTTATCCATGTTTACACACTTGCGAGTTATATTTAAATAATAAAAAAAATGTAATAGATAGTTTTCATTTAGTAAAAAATTAACAATAAAGAAACCCAAAGGGAGCAACCACATGATTGTTAATAATATTTAAGGTCACATAACACTATTTTATGAAATTGAACATTTAACACGCTGTATGTTTGTTAATAGAAAATAATTATATTGTTTGTAATTTTAGCCTTTCAAGCTCTACAAACTGGATACGTCGCCGAGAACAACGGTCGAGTTAACAAGAGCTGATGGTCTCAAGATGTACAAGAACATGATGGCTATACGCACGATGACAAGTGCAATCAAAGAACTATATAAAACTGGACTTATAGGAGGATTCTGTCATCTATCTACTGGCCAGGTTTGTTTACGTCTGAATATTTCGTCCCATTGGTGCAAGAAGGTACCAAGTGCCTTCTTATTTTATATACACTTGGTACCTTATTGCACCAATGGTACGAAATTTTATTAACGCAATTTGAATTTTTGTTCCATTTTAGACCGGATAAATGATTATACAAGATGATTATCAATTCTAATTTAAGGTGTTTGTTCTATGTAACATACCATACACTGCAATAGTCAAATACATATGTACGTGCTTATGAATACGAAGTAATTTTATATCCATTCAAAAATCTTCCTTACGGAAGTAAATATATCACAGAAGTTCAAAATAATTCACTCGTCATTTAATTTACGGCCACCGGTCCTTTACAAATGAGGATATCACAAAAAAAATGATGTTAAAATGCACATTACTAAACTGTTATAATAAATTTTCAATTTTGGTAAAGCGTACTTAGCTATGGCGGGGTATCGAGCTCTACCTGTACCTACGGCTCACATACTCCACTAATACGAAAACATAACCAACAAGAGACATTGTAACATTCAAATGCACAACAACCAAAGAAGGGTACATGCAATCAATATAAAAAATAATCCTAAGGAGTACTAAATATACAGATTCACAGAGAAGAAGTGACAAAATGCAGGGACCACCGCCTTCGAACGGCCAGGAGCTAAAGACGTCATTGGGTAGCTTAAAACTGCTCTGCGGTCGCAAACAAATTCTCTCTCGGCTGCTAGTCCTCACCAAATAAAAAGAAATATGTGTATAAACATTACCTCCAGGAATGCGTTCCACAAAAGAACCTACGACCAAAATCGTCATAAACGTAAACTAAAAATTATTCATAATATTTTTAATTTTCATCCAAACGAAGCCAAGTTGACTCAAATCATGCAGAAAGTTACATATTTTCTGAAAATACAATTAATTTAAATGTCGATAAAAATTTGAACACCCAACGGAAAAATTGTCAAATTGACTTACGTCGACTTTTATCGTAAGTTATTTAGTGAAACCCAGCACTGGTATTTATCTTCCAATTACGGCATAATATATCAAAGTTTAGTTTTACATAAATAATATATAACTATGAAAATGGTGTTTTTTAAATAAAGATTTAGCTACTAAGCATATCGTGATCTAGGGTTATGAATTCAGAATGTGTTTCTTGGCTAGTTTATCATACCAATAAGGGAAACTATCAGATGGGAAAACATTGTTTAGATTAAAGGTCTTAGTTCAAAATATGTGTCAGTGAGCACACTGAACGATGGTGCATGGAAAGGACTGTTGTTATTTACATGTATTTTAATTGCAATGAATTTGGTAAGATACACGATAGTCTATGTTGTGTCCATTAAACAAAAATATACTCAATAGCGGGAGAAGCTATTTTGCGGCAATAACAAAACTTCAACAATGAAGTAAAATAAAAAACACCTGTGGGTAGAATACATATATGATAATTAAACTAAAAAAACTAGAATGAATAGTAGTGTTTAGGACGAAAAACTTATAACAATATAATAATACTGAAATATACTGAACGGAACAGCTAAACTGCCACATGATAGTTTATGCATTTGCAACAGCTAACCCGCCACATGATTTTTTATGCATTTTCAACAGCTAACCCGCCCAATGACAATGTATGTATTTTATCCAAAAGTATCAAAGCAATTTTCTAGAAATTTGGACTTTAATGAGAAAAAAAATTTTGGGTAACAACGATCAATCTGTAATATCAAATTGAAAACGCTACTCGATATATTGACGAAGATATTGGAAATACAAAAGTGGCAAGTTAGCTGTTCCGTTCAGTTTATATCTAAGAAACACATGCAAAAAAACAACGTCATATCTAATCCCAGGTTACATGTATGATTAGATATTTTAGAGTACAATTACTTATAATTATCTATTAAAAACATGTATAGTATATAAATAAAACTTTGGTGAAAACCTTTGGTAATGTTTAAGCCAAAATAAAAGAAGGTTATGTTTTGTTCTATAAATAGCAACACGCATGCATACATGTACATACACGTTAGTTGACATTATGCATACAAACACGCACTGTATGAATGACAAATTGCATACATGCCACCTTCACTCAAATATAGACCAACTAATATCAATGAATATGATATACGTATGCAGTAGTCACTCAAAACTTCTAATCAAACTTGCGTACTAGCGAAGCAAATTAAACGTTCGTTTACATTTTACATTGATACGTTTGTTTACATATGGAAATATCAGATTTAGCTCTTTAACAAGGAAACATACTGTCCTCTTTATACTAAGTTTTTGTCTGTCCCAGTCCCTAATGTCACCCGAATTAAGTCTGGTCAACCCCGATGTTATGAAAGCAAGGAATTATATTCATAGCTATTTAACATTTACTAAATTATGACATCATTTCCTTGTAGAAACTGACCAATGAACGTGCCAAAAACTCAATGCTATGCATCTGACTTGGGTCCGTTCTATGGTCTAGTATGTAACTACTATGTAACGATTTTCATAATAATATGTTGATGACAGGAGGCAAGTGCAGCGGGAATGGCTGACGCAATAACAGACGAGGATGCTGTTGTCACTATGTACAGGACACATGGCTGGGCATACCTCAAACATATCAGTTTTCAAGGAATCCTGTCAGAATTAACAGGTTTGTTAACATTAATTTAAAAAAAAACAATAAGTACAAAATCAACAGGAGACATGTCAGCCAAAGGACAGCAACAAAAGTGCGAACAAATATAACGTTTATGATTTAAATAAGTACAACGCATACATAGATAAGACGTTACAACAGTGAGTAACGCATTTGAATTTTCATTGGAAAAAAAAACCCTAAAGCATGATTAAAAGGTACATCTAACCGCTCTCTTTCCCGTTTGTCATATCATAAGTCAGATATATTGTAAATAAAAGTGTTCTCAGAAATACTACTCTCTTACAAATACGGATGTTAAGGATGTATTGGATAGTTTTAATAAAGCAACTTCAAAAATACCGATGCGACAACAGGGGTGATTGCAAACGTGAAATATGCATTGACAAAGTTTCATTGTTATACTAAACCTGATTTACATCATTCTGTGGAGACGTCGCCACATCATTAAATTGAGACGATGTTTAAAAAAATGTATTATTTGATGATCTGACTTCTTGCAAATTAAGTAACATGAACACAAGTATTGACGGTGTGTTTCTGTTTACTAAATTACCTAGATAACGGGCGCACACAACCTTGTTGCAATATTGTAAGCTATATATGGCAAAATTATATTCCATGATGTCTTAAGAGAGCTATTTCAACACAGGTCAAGCTACAATAAATAATCAGCAACAAACATACCTGACTTCCAGGATTTACATTACATGTAAGATACAAAGTCATTTGTTCCTTATTGTAATTTGACTTGGGTGGAAGTAATTCTCCAAAGTCATGATGGAATATAGTCTATCCATATATAGGTAACAACATTACACTTGTTTTCCCCGTAGTTATACCATAAAACGAAAAAATGTACATATAAGTAAGTAGTCCCGCCATTGTGACTACTGTTTTTTTCTTCTGTTAATTGAAATTATCATATATTTGATGATGGCATATTGTTCACGCTGTCCCTGGGCTCATATAAAGCCTACGCATACAGTTTATACGAGATTAGAGGACAGATAAAACTATAAAAACGGCAACCACTTAACAAACCGCTGATAGAAATGTATTGAAGTGTATTTGTAAAAATGGACATACAACATGGTACACCTATTATGTTTTTAAAGATCACCACCTTCTTCTAAATGAAGAACTTATTAATCTTTCCCAGAATCTGATATCTTCCAAATCAGGTCTATTAAACCACAATGAAAAAGCAGGGAATTATACGCCAATCAACGTGCTCAAATGTGGCTTTTCCAACATTGCTATTTAACTGACCCAATTTGGAGAGTTAGACTAAGAACATATATAACCAACAGGAAGTGCCCAATTCATAGGGCACCGACAATAAAGCAACACAACCAAAATCAACACAAAGAATATTGAATACTAAGTACATTACATACACAGAAAATAATATGGATTAAAGCCTTGGTCAGGACCAGCAGATATGCCATGGTTTACCTGTGCTTCTAATCTCGCTCTTCCTCTGTCGTCATTTCATAAGCTGAGAGAATGCATAGATACATTAGATTTCTTACTTCTAATGCAACACATGTATAATTAAATTTACCAAGTATAGTTTAGTAGTTCGGGAATTTTCTAACAGGCTTAGATGCTGATCTACTTTCTCAGCCAATTAAATCGCTCATGAGTGTCATGACCGTCAGAAAACTTCATCAGCCAATGAAATCGCTCAGATTTTACAAAGAGTGTCATGACCGTCAGAAGACTCCATCAGCCAATGAAATCGCTCAGATTTTACAAAGAGTGTCATGACCTTCAGAAGACTTCTTCAGCCAATGAAATCGCTCAGATTTTACAGAGAGTGTCATGACTGTCAGAAGACTTCATCAGCCAATGAAATTGCTCAGATTTTACAAAGAGTGTCATGACCTTCAGAAGACTTCATCAGCCAATGAAATCGCTCCAGGACCGAGTACGTAAATCAACATCAAAGTCAGAAAGAAATTACATTAATTTTTTTCAAAGATTTTCATATAACATTTAACCTATGTATATGTCAAATTACACTTTTTTTTCAAATGCAAATTGTTAACGTCTTTACTTACAGGACGAGCTACCGGGGCCTCACGCAGTAAAGGTGGATCATCACATATATACTCGCCAAAGTACCACTTTTATGGTGGTAATTCCATCGTCGGGATTCAGGTCATATACTCGTATATATATACATTTATAATTATAAAGCCATTTCGTTTTAGCATCAGTTAAATAGTAAGCCTTGATCTAGTATTAGAACATCCCTCACGCTTGCAAAAGGTCGTGGGTCCGATCACCTGCCGGGTCATACCAAAGACTTTAAGAATGGTACTTGAATCTTCGTCACTTGGCGCTCAACATTTAGAGGAAAGTTTTAGGACTGGTCGGCCCGGTGTCAGTATAATGTGACCGGCTTGGGTATCATACTATATCCGTCTGCTGCTTGATACTCAAGGATGGCAGCGCTCGGAAAACTGTCTCAAGTAGAAACCGTCGTGATATAACTGAAAAACTGTAGAAAGCGCTAATAACCGTAGAACAACAACCTATTTTTGTAAAGTGAAATCGTGCAAGGTATTGTTGCTTTTTCCAGTTTTGTAATATGTATATATTAAACTTTTATAATACATTTAAGTCTACACACATTATTTGTACTTCAAGTCTAACCTTTGCTTTGCTTTAATTTAATTTGATATTGTTAAAAATATTTCTTTATCAGGTTCCAATCGGCGCTGATATTGCATTTGCATATAAATACCAACAGAAGCAAAATGTTTCTTTGGCCTTATATGGTGACGGAACAGCCAATCAGGGACAAGTATTCGAGGCCTTTAACATGGCAAAGCTATGGGATCTACCTTGTATATTCGTGTGTGAAAATAATGGATTTGCTAGAAGCATGTCAACAGAGCGTTCCTCGGCTAATACTAAATTTTACACGCGAGGCGATTATATTCCCGGGATATGGGTAAACATCCAATAATAAAACAAAATATCTAAATCTTTAACTTTTATCACTTGCGATCATTTTTTTCTTTTTTTGTCTATTTTCATTTTCTTACAGAAATTAAGTATTTAATACAAATAATTTTATGTTGGTCTACACAACGTGTATTTGTATGTGGTTTAACGCCATTTTCAACACTACATGTTTTTATGGCATACTCGTTTTTCTCAGTGAAATACGATCTCAGATTGAATCTGAGTAGACCATTGCGTCAGTAACTGGCATATGCAATATTTGGCTATTTTGATAAATTAACAAACAGTGTTGGCTTTAGACATCGTCATGTATGAAAATCTTTGGCTTATGAAGCATTTTTCAAACGAACCCAGATGCATACTAAATTATATCGAAACGCGTTGTAACTGGGTTTTTATTTATTTAAATGATCTATGATTATAATGTATTACATAATATATATATAATATGCACTTTAAGTAAGACACTTTCTGACAATAACATTTCATACCGATGTTTCCTTGTTTATTGTTTGAATAGTTAGCGTCATTTTATGCCATCAATGGCGATCAATTAAAACTAACCACTTTTTCTACGGGATTCGAACACACGACCCCTGTTTAGTCAGACGCGCTACCGACTGAGTTAACCAGACCAAAACTGCTCATGTATTTTTATCTCAATAAATAACAGATTACAATAACTTAGGTGTGATTATCTGATCATTCAAAGGTTGATGGCATGGATGTTCTGGCGGTTAGAGAGGCAACACGATTTGCTAAAGAATTTGCAATGCAGCATGGACCCATCGTGCTAGAAGTTTTTACTTACAGGTTTGATGGTCATAGCATGAGAGAATCGACAGTCACAAGGTGATACATATAGTATTTGTTGTTTTTTCATAATATAGTTTTTTAAGTTACAGGGAATAAATGTTAATTTCAGATATATATTATTGTCGTTTCATCGAGTGAACATTGAAGTGGTATGTTTTATGAGTAGCAGAGCCAAAAATGAACATAAATATCAGTATTCACCTTTGAGATTAAATGGTTTGAAACAGTGTCACATTTAACTGTTTGTAATGGTGTAGTTGTGTAAACATATTTTAACGAGACATAACCTTACAATTTTGTTGTGTGTTTTTTTTTCATTACAAAACTGTGTATGGGCGTGTAACTTCGTATAGCCATTCGTTTCATACGTTCGACATGAATGACAGACGTACTTGTTACGCGAGCCAGTTTTTATTAAACCTAACATTCATGGAATGAAAACCGAGGATAACGCTCTTTTCAATGTTATTTTTTTCATGAAAACTGCAACTTTATGATTTTATACAAAATACATTATATAGCTATAACCAAACATTTATTCATTTAAGTGAGGAACAAATAGAAATAGATGCTGTTATTGCCAATCGTGATCCGATAAATGTATTAAAAGAGAGAATACTCGACCATAGCCTAGCAGTGAATAGTGAACTAGAGGTAAGATGACCTTTACTCGAATCTAGCTACTGTTTCATATAATAATAAAAACAAACATAAAAGGATATATTATACTAATATGGACTTTTCAGCTGAACAATATGCTATACTATGCTATGCTATGCTATGCTATGCTATGCTATGCTATGCTATGCTATACTATGCTTTGCTATTATATGCTATGCTATGCTATGCAATGCTATGCTATGATATGATATGCTATGCTATGATATACTATGATATGCAATGCTATGATATGCTATGATATCCTACGATATGCTATGATATTGTATGCTAAACTATGCTATGCAATGCTATGCTTTGCTATGCTATGATATTCTATACTTTGATAAGCTATGCTATGCTATTGTATGCTATGCTATGCTATGCTATGCTATGCTATGCTATGCTATGCTATGCTATGACATGACATGCTTTGATATGCAATGATATATGCTATGCTATGCTATGCTTTTATATGCTATACTATGCTTTGCTATGCTATGCTATGCTATGCTATGCTATGCTATGCACCAGAAAACATAATTGGCCGAGGCTATTACATGTTTTCGGTTTTTCGTATCGGCATCTGTAGGATATTTGACAATATTTTTTCTGAAATCGGCATCCAACAAGGACGCGAATCTCTTATTGTCAGCCTTTTGTCAACAACGCCGCAGTCGAAACATTTCAGTTTTCATCGTTGCTCTCGGCTTTCACTTGGAATTCTCATCAGCTATTTTCAGTGTATGTTGTATATCGTAGTAATTTTATGCACATTTTTACAAAACCGAAAACTGTTAAATATCATGTATAGATTTTTGTTCAATGAGTGATCATTCTGGTTATTTCAGTAGTTTTGCAGTAACATTGATATTAATACTGATTCAATCAAAACGAATGAACTGCTCAGATGACATCTAGTCTATATAGATATCACCCGAATCAGATCAATTAACCCACAATCAATAAAAGCAGAGATTTCTATGCCTGTCCCATAATTCATAGCAATTTAACGCTTATAAGGCTATGATTCTTTATGAGCAACTAACCAATCAACGAGCTCAATGAGCAACTAACCAATCAACGAGCTCAATTTGCTGCTATTTAACGGACGCAGTCAGGAGAGCTGCATCCGTTATACAGTCTAGATGATTTTTGATTACATGGTCCATTGCTAGTACATAACGCGATCAGAAAAATAAACAACATATTCGATTGTATTGAGTCTGTTCCCAAGGGACAATGCCATATATGCAGCTCATTTCTCCAAGGAATCAAAAATAATAAGACACGTACAGAGTCAAAGTACAGGAGACTTTTCTGTACTCAAGATTATTGTCATACTCAAAACTATCAAATAAAAGGATAATATGGATGTTAAGAAAGCTTCAAAGAAAGTAACAATTATACGTATAAGACACGGTTTTATAAAATATGTTCCCTTTATCTCTATCACTGACACTAACATTATTATGTCTCATTCAGAAAATCGACTCCGACATTGAAAAAGACGTTAAGGTGGCAGCGGATAAAGCTTTAACGGATCCCGAACTTCCACTAGAAGAGATATACCAAAATGTGTACATAGATCAATCAGGCATGGCCATCAGAGGTTGTGATTTCTCGTTGGGAATACAGAATACGCCATTTACTAGCATAGCATAACCTATTTACATTATATTATGACTGCATGTGTTACTATAGCAACGTATCAACCTACTTTTTAAACACATCATTATTTACGTATCGTTTATAGAATATAGTTTTATATACAGACGGTATATTGATTTACTGTTTACAAAATTTACATTTTCATTTGTTACAGCAGCCCACACAATAATTTAACTATTAAAAAGTTCGTTCTTAACAATTAGTATTCAGTCATCACTGCGCATGAGTAATGCTATTGCACAGACTCCGCGTTGATTCAATTTTGAACAAGGCATGTACAAACTACTAAGCCCGCGCGAGCTATGCTTAGAAATGGCCTTAGCAGCCGACGGGCTTATAATATCAATCATCTCGACTTTCACCGTAACTCCGCCAAGAATTACATAAACTGTCAGTCAAATGACGTTTATCACTATGCCAGTTAGTTTCCATTACGTATTACTGACCATCGCTCTTGTATAACCCTGATGCCAATAATCATCTTAACAATAACCATAGAGAGGTTATATAACACAAAATGATACTCACCTAAATGACATTGAGATGAGTATCATTTCGTGATTATGTATCTTCTCTATGAAATATTAAGAATTAAATACGTACCTAAATATTATCATCATCGTCCGAGTATGTATAAAATTGACCTTTTAAACGTGTCCAAACTAAGTGTTTTAAAAAAATTATCTGTACTTTGTTTAAAGGCATTGAAGCAAAGATCAAAAGCTTTAAATTCAAACAGTAGATTTGTTAATTAAATGTGTATTGTAACTATATGATTCATTAAAATTTATTCGTGTATTTAATATATTAATGTTTACTCTTGTATTAATGCGTGTATGTAAGATATTGTTGTACAAATATATGTTCAAGTTATATTGAATAAAAGTATGTTCTGTTCTGTTCATATTCTCATGAAATGAATGCATATTAA
Source organism: Panopea generosa (assembly GCA_029582155.1). Taxonomy (NCBI): domain Eukaryota; kingdom Metazoa; phylum Mollusca; class Bivalvia; order Adapedonta; family Hiatellidae; genus Panopea; species Panopea generosa. Next base: position 15,162,833 of record CM055904.1, read on the forward strand.
TCAAACCTGAGCACCACAGTGATCTGGACATAACAATATGTCTACTGGTTGATAAAGTTAAGCAATTGCAATAAATATTGGCCCTGGTTGCAGCTTTAGTTGGGTTAAAAAAGAACATAACACAATTCACAAAGTTAAATAAACTACTACACTTAACTACAATAACAAAAGAACAACAATATTAATTTAAATACACTTTGAATAAATCCTTAAGCCAATCATTTAAAGGAACATTAATAACAGTAATGAAGTATATGCAATACAAAGACGAATGTCCTTATATATAATTAGATATTAACATTTAATTAAGTTACAATGCAAAGAAATACCACTTCATACATAGTTAGAACCATTTCAATAAATAGTATGAATAAAAAAGGGGTTTGTAATTTTAAAGATTATGTACCTCCACCAAATATCCCGAAGTGGAAAAATCCCATAGTTATCTTTGACAACATTTTCCTCTAAATAATTAAAGCACTCAATGATCTGGGGCCATTTACATTAACTGTTTTAAGAAAAATAAGAGTAATATTTGAAATTACGGAAAATGTCATGAAATTTATCTTTCACCATCATCTGTTTTACGCAAGCATACGAAAATAATGTTAATGAACATCTTGTTTGTGTCTTTATTGAAAAACTAAAGAGATATTTATCAAAGTTAGTGAATGCGCCAATGAATAAATATTGAAATGAGTGAACAATTGATTTTATTTAGTAAAAATCTCGATGCATTAACATGTTTCTTTTTAGTACACTTTTAGAGCATAAAGTATATAATAATATATATATGTATAGGCAAATTTTGCTCAAAATTATGGTTCAAATTTTAGTAGACACATAAGTTTATATAAGTGTATATACAAATTGAATTAAATTTCGTAGAAAATAGGTACATGTCTGAACATTTAACCTCTAATGACGTTTCTTGTCACATTTTTCCTTGTCTGTAACTATCTCTTGCACAACTGCAGTGGTACCGGCAGCAGCCGCCCCTATTCCAGCAGTAGCACCAGCGCTAATTCCTACAGCTCCTGCGGACTGTAACACGGCCACAATACCTGTATAGAAATACGTTTATTGATAAATAAACATCATAGAATTTATTTAACAAAATGTAAGTTCGAATACTAGTATATATATTAAAGTTACAATATTATGTTTTCAATTTAATCAGTCAACAATTTTTGGAAAGAAGCTCCAGTGTGCTCAATATCTTAATCTGGTGATCAGTCCATCGCCACTAACTAAGGCCAAACTCCTATATAATGTGTACAATCGAGAAGATGTTTGAATAAAAATCTATTCAAACATGTTTAGAACTTTTCCCACGATAATCGTGCTTTAACTAAAATTCAATCTGGGTTTATACACCAGGTTACTCTATCACTGTCCAGCTTGCAAACACTTTCTTCTGTGACTCCCTAGACTCCTCGATTCTGGTATGGGAATAAGAGCTATCTTATGTGATATCCACAAAGCATTTAATTGAATTCAAAACTGCTGATATTACTTAAGATCTCCTCCAATGGTTTGATCTCCTCAAATGGTTTGAGCACAATCTAAATTATAAAAAACAATGTATTGTAGTTACAATTTCCCAGGTTTGGCTTTTATTGAAGTCGGTGCACCACAATGCTCTATTTCTGGACCGTTATATTATCTTTTGTATATAAATTATATTGTCAAAGAATTGGTTCGAATATTCGTCGTTTTTCGGAAGACACATGTCTTTTTATCCCGGTTGAAAACTTCATTCAAGCTGTGAACTCTAGATAGTGATATAAGTTAAATATCAAAATGGGCTGACAGGTGGCTTGTTAAGTTTAAACATTTAAAGACAGAATCACTTTTAGTTTCTCGCAAGGTAAAGGTTATCAACAACCTACTAATATATATGAATAATCACATTATTACAGAAGTAGAACACAACAAACGTCTTTGCATTTATCTATCCAACAATTTGTGGCATAAACATTTCGATTATGTGAAAACAAAGACCTAGAAAAGAATTATTATCATGAAAAAAATATTATATCAACTCGCTTGAGCGTCTCTCATAACCATTTATAAGTCTTTCATAAGACTTTTTTTAAAAAAAAGATATGGAGATATTCTCTTTGATAACTGCACCCAAAATAATAAAAAACGAGTTTGATAAAACAAAAAATAAAGCTGCCATGATTGCTGTAGGAACAACTAAACATGCATCACTTGAAAGCTTATATAGTGAAACAGGTTGGGACCTCTAGGAAATGGAAGACGTAAACATGTGTGGAAGGGCAACCAGGTCAAAATTCTATTCCTCTTGTAATTTATTCTGTTGTTGTTAAATACAACTGCCTTTCTGTGTTTTTGTTAATCAAACCATACAATGCTGTAAGACCTGTGTTTTATTTAGTAATTTTAATTCCGCCATTACTTTGTCTGTTATACTCGATAAAACAGTTGCGAAGTGCTTACTGTTACATGGTAATATGCAGTCTCTGTTTGCCATTTCCCTTTCCGCTTAACGCTTAACCGTATTCCGACAAACGTAATCCAACTGCAAAACTACAAGTACTTGTTCCTCCAAGTTCTGCTAGTTCTGCCTTTAAACGGTGTCGCGTTAAAATTTAGTTTGGAAAGCTTAAATGCAATCCATGATCGGGCCTGAGGCCGCAATATCCGAAAAGAACATGCTACGTAATTGATTTTTGCCGTTTTTATCCAGACGCTTTAACCCATTTTCGAAGCATTTGATTTACAAAGATTATTGTTAGAGGAAGTTGGGGAAACTTTAATTTCAAGGGATCTATAACTTCAAAATGCGCTAATCATGGTAGCATGATGACCTTCCTACAATTCAGTACCGTCAAAGAAGCATACGATGCACTGAGAGAATTTAAAGTAAAACAACAACAAAATGTTCAGTGTTCAAAGCCACAAAAAACCTTGGTTCAAATCGTAGAAACTTAATTATTTTTTCTGTCTATATATTTCTCCTAAAGTGAGTAGACCCTAGCCTGTGAACACTGATACCCTTTTTTATGGTTCATGTACATGTCGTATGTGCTATTAAATATTTCATACCATGCATGTATAACAACAATAAACAAATATAGATCTATATATATATACTTGATGGGAATGTGTTAATTCTCCTTAATATGAGGACATATTTTTATTATGTATGTCTACCCTTCGTGAATATAGGGCCTATATTTGTTTAAAAATGGCTTGTAAAAAGTCGTTCAGTCAGACCTCCACATTGGTACTCGTTGGAAACCATCGTAACACTATATAACTTGGGCTGACATGACGGATTGCAAAGTTTTCTGAAATAGATTGACTGATTGAATATTTAGCGTCAATTTTATGCAAGCGATAGGTTAACCTAACCACTATTTCTATATCAGGTGAGGTCCAATGGCTGATTGAACCAGTCAGTTGAAGTCCAATGGGGATTGTACCAGTAAATGGATCTCACAATGCAGAGAAAGTACTGTATCTTTCTATATCAGTTGAGGGCCAATGGCGGAGTAGACCAGTTAATGGATCTCACAATGCAGAAAGTTCTGTATAGTTCTGTATCAGGTGGTCCAATAGCGGATTGCACCAGTAAATGGATCTCAAAATGCAGAAAGTACTGTATATTTCTATTTCAGGTGAGGTCTAATGGCGGATTGCACCAGTTAATGGATCTCACAATGTAGAAAGTACTGCATTTTTCTATATCAGGTGGGGTCTTATGGCAGATTGCACCAGTAAATGGATCTAACAATGCAGAAAGTAATTTAAATTTCTATATCGGATGAGGTCCAGCGGCGGATTTCACCAGTAGATGGATCTTACAATGCATAAAATACTGTATATTTCTATATCAGGTGAGGTCCAATTGCGGATTGCACCAGTAAATTGATCTGTAAAGCAGGTAATACTATATCTTAATAATGCTGATGTACACTGGCTGATGTTTACTTTCTGCATTGTTAGATCAATTTACTGGTGAAATCCGCCATTTGACCGACCTAATTTAGAAAAAAAGATACAGTACTATCTGCATTGTTAGATCCATTTTCTGGTGCAATATATATATATATATATATCAATGGTATTAAATATACGTTAAAACGCACCAGAGCCATTATACATATACAAATTCACGCGAGGGGGCATGCCCCTGGACCCCAGTAGTGTTGGCATGCTCATAATTTTTTTGGCTAGCTACGTCCCTGAATTGGTGAAACGTCATCTTTTCGAGACCTATTTCTTAAACAAAAAAAAATTGTATTAACACAAATAAAGGCATTCCATGCGCTTTATTATTCATCTATAAAACACAATTGAGGCTCTCCCGGGGGTTTTGTAGATCTTGAGAACATGGCCATTTATTTTCAGAGATCTGGGGAACATTGGCCATTACTTTCAGAAATCCAGGGATTAAAGGCCTTATTTTAAAGATTTAGGGATATTGCCCTTAATGAAAAAAAGTATGTAATTTGATCAATTTTATCAGAGACATATAAACAGAGATAGGCAACTGGAGGCACTTGTGTAAATCTCAGGTGGCACATTTTGGCCTTTTCTAGTTTAGTTTGAAATTATTTACTTTACTTCGATTTTGAAACAAGTTCTTACGACTTAGACAAATCACGCTCGAAGTCTTCCTGTGTATAACCAGTACTAAGCATATGTGGAAAAAGTGTCTCGCTCAAGGACATCACACATAGTCGTGGCGAAGGATTGAAATACCCGCGACCCTCCGATCACGGGTTCGGTGCTTTACCACTAGATCACGTGGCGTTTTCTAAATCATGGAAACACACATCCTCCAAATTCAAACAACATAATTTTGTGATTATGGTATCAAAAGAAAGGGCTTGATTTGGGAGACTGATTTTTTCTTTTTTAGATTTAAAGAAATGAAGAATTTTACGCTAAAGTTTTTGTGTGTGATCGTTTTTTCTTTTTTAGCCCATATTTGAAATAAGAAATAAGAAAGAAAAACGACTTCAATAAATATCAATATGTAACTTTCGCCATCGATGGAAAACTTACTTCTTCATCTTTCTACCTAATATTTCTATTTTTATTGTGTTTTGTTTAAACGTACATGGTATTAGTTAAATCAAGACTACCGTTTTTTTGTTTAAAAATCCTTTTTATTTCGTGAAATTTCAACATATTTCGATTTCAATCCGTAATAATTTAAATTCGGAAGAAAACTATTAAAAAATTGATAATTGGAATTGGTCATCATTTTTATAAGCTTTACTTTGACACCAAAGTTGTTAAATTCAGAATAAGATTCGAAGAGTTATTATAGAAATACTAAAAGTGCCGTGGCATTATATTGCTATTAGCCTGTCAGTCTCCATAATTAGGTCACTGATTCTAAGTATAATTTTTATACTTGATCATAATTTACTTTTAAAATGAGATGTCGACTGCTTGAAACAGCTTTGGAGGTTTCTTACGTGTTAGTCTGGGACCCTGCACAACTTCATCCCATAATCGTATGTACGCGAAATAAATTTTTATATATTTACAGTACTGATGAGTAAAGGCAAAATAGTGCAGTGGTTAATATCGTCGATTTCGGATCGTAAGGACTGGTGTTCAATCCCACCCGGCAACTACTTTTTTTATCAGATCGTGTTTACACAATAAAGTAAATTATTTATGTGTATTTATAATTATTTATGTGTATTTATTGCATTTTGTAAATTAACCGTTCAGCTGTTCAATTTTTGTCTCTTCTGTCCTTCCATGGATATCTTCTTTGGCTCTACTTGCCAAAGGCCAGCAGGGCTATGTCGTGGTAAATTGTCCATCGTCCATCCATTAACCCTTTTCTTGTAGAAGCTATAGCATCCCAATATTTTTCAAAGAATCTTATCCAACTCGCACAGCATTTGTATAACCACAAACTCTTGAAGTTCTGGAACCAGCGTGATTGATCCACAAATGCTCACTGCCATAGGGCTTACAAGCACATTTTTAAGGAAACTTAAAAAACACCTTTTCTCTGAAAGTTCAAGCCATAGACCATAGATATTTTAAACAAGGAAAAGAAGACAGTACATGGATTTTGCTTATTATGATGATGTGTTAATAATAATAGAGAGGTTTATAGTAGACGTTTTACTTAAGGAAACACTATTTGGTACTTTCAGGGAACTATGTTTAAAACTTTTGGAGATATAGGGAACAGTGGAAATACTTTTAGAGATCTTGGGAACATGGACAAAATACTTTTGGGGAACTTTGGCAAATACTTTTGCAGATCTTGGGAACAATAGGCATTACTTTAAGAGATCCAGAGAACAGGGACCCCCCCCCCACCCCCACCCACCCTGGGAGGGCCTCATAATTGTATAACTAAATTGTATTTCATGTTTCATATCTCCAGTTTCCCCCTTAAGAACCTCTTGGAATAAGGAGCTTCCAAGGCAGTGACGTTAGTCTGATTGAGCAGAACGCAGCAATCAATTACGTATGCACTCCGAGTGTATGGGCCATTTGAGCTCATAAGTCGCTTTGCATCTAGCTTACCCAACCTGTTTCGGCGGAAATTTCCTAAAACGTTCAAGTTGTGTGGAAAAAAGTAGCGTCACGCCGTTTACAAACAGAGCTAGCTTTTTAGTTTCATAATCGAAGTGGCAACTAGCAACAAGCGTAACTTTGATTGCAGTAAACGTCATGCGATGAAGATCTAACGGATTGCGAGTGTCGGATAGTAAAGTCAACACGACAAATTAAAAGAAATGATTGTCTTAAAAGACAACAACCAGGAAGACGTATATAACGTACCGCAATTAAAAAGACAGTCACGAAAATAATATCAGCATCAGTAATAACATTTGTACAATAGTGGAATAGAATTTTGAGCTGGTTGCCCTTCCATACACATGAACTTGTTTCATTTTTATAAAATGATCAAATACCTAATTCCTGATTTTCTTGTTCCTGACATTATCTCGGTGAATATTCAAAATACAATCTTAGAAGTTAAAAGAGTTTCCAAATAATAAGAACGCTTTCATTTATTACCACAACTAATTTCTACCATCGTCTATACGAGAATGGAAGGACCTTTTCGATTAAATAAAACCGTCTGAAACTGTCTGTATATTTACAAACAAGTTAAATCAAAACTGAGTAAAGTGCTGAAACAAGTATACAAGTTCAGCATTCTTTTAATAATGGTTGAGTATCCTCTTTGCTCGTTTTGTGACATAGAACACTTCATTTTCCTCTGTTACAGTAGTAAATACAGTCACGAATGCTTTTCAACTCACTGTAATACTTGGACAATATAGACCTTAATTATCTGCTCTTTGGAGAACAACATTATGACTTTAAAATTTTTTTCGATGCAGTACATACTTTTATAAAGGACACAAAATACAATACAATACAATACAAATCCTTTATTTCGTAAATAGAGGCCTCCGGCCCAAAATACATATCATTATTTACAAACATTTAGTAGTGTCAAAATATGAAATGAAATATGGCATACAATTTATGTGGAAATATTTCTTTTCTATTATAATTGTGATTCATTTCGTACCAAAATAAAATGGATATATGCAGCTAGTTTCCTAAGTTTGAAGGTGTCATTTAGTTGTAGTAGCTGATAAAAATTTTCTAAGTTATTTTCCCCGGAATACCAAGACTGTAAACATTGTAGTCTCAGATCCGCATATCTCGGACACAGAAAAAATACATGATATTCGTCTTCTATAACGTTTATATTCGCATGAATATAACAATATGTACACTTTCGGTCTTGCCTTTCAATATTTTCGTGACGACCAGTTTCTATTTTGAGCTTGTGACTAGAACATCGAAAACGGGCAAGAGATTTTTTATGTAAAAAGGGAATTTCAATACAAAGATACTTTTCTGGATTTAGTAAAGTTTTGAAGTACTTATAAGTGTCACAACGTGTGGATTCTGCAATACTACCATGCCAGTACTGGGTCATGCAATCTGATAGTCGTTGTTTAAATGCTCAAATGGTTCAAGTAGACCTATTTCATATATCAGTGTCGGTTTTCCCTCTCACCTCTTGTGTCACCCCAACATTTATTATTCTTTTTTTTTTAAACTTACGGTTATCATAAAGAAACTACGTGTAAAACAACTTGGAGAAGAATTTTATAAGCATTTTGCTTACGTTGATATCTTTGTATTATTATTGTGCACCACACATTGTATATCAGAAATGAAATAATTTTTATGTTCAAACTAAATTGACAACATTATAAACTTACATTATAGACTTTTGTTAGTTATTGTGTATATTTTAAGCGGTCGCTTTCTACAATTTTTCAATCATATCGCGACGGTGTCTACTTCAGACGTTATTCCAAGCGCTGCAACACCAGAGCATCATGCAACAGACATTTGGTATGATGCTCCACCCAGTTGCATTATATTGATACCGGATCGACCAGACTCTAAATGATGAGCACCAAGCGAAGAAGCTTCTAGTACCATTTGTAAAGTACTTGGCATCGGACCTGATCGGGTATAGAACCTAAGACCATCATTTTAGATAGACGCTTAACCACTAGACCACTGCTGTGGTGTGTGTATAGGGAAAATTATTACAACACATATAATATTGAAGTAGTATATGAAGTTGAACTGGCTTTATATATGATGTAGATCATGTACATACCTCCTGCTGCTACACCTCCACCGTTAGCTACTGCTGCTACCGACATCATTTTTGCAGCTATGGAGCCAGCGGCAATTCCAGCGCTTGTGAACCCAATCCCAGACAGAACGAGTGGCGCTGCAACCATGGCTCCAATTCCAAATACAACTGGCAGTACAATTTTTTTCAATATACTTCTTTTTTTTCTGTATAAATGGTACATGACATATCAGAAATTATAAATATTTGTGCGTGGAAAGTCAGAAATCCTATATACAAATTATCAGATTTCTATGCAAAGTGTAAATTATAATTAGGAAATTCTGTATAATTTTAAATAATATAACATTTCCTATACAAATTATATATTTAACTATATAAAAAATTCTTACAAATTGTACATAATATATCAGAAATCCATTATTAGTTGTACAACATATATATTTGTCAGAAATTCTTACACATTCTATCAGAATTCCGATAGAAAACATACACAATCATTACATATATTACACGAACCATCTGACATGCACTTTCGGCAATATGACGGCTAATGATACGACTTCGCTTTGCTCAACGACTAAACACAATTATGAAATGTATACAATCCCATACAGGCGACCTATGTACAAAATTTCGTTCAAATATCAAAATCCTATTTGAAGTTATTGAGCAAAAACATGCTTTTCTATTTTTCAGTATCAACGGTTTCAGTGACAAACTCCAACCAAAAAATATCAAACCCCACTTTACGATATAACTAATTATGTACACCGTTGTACTGCAATTGCTAAATCCTATATTTTAGTCATATTTTTGTAAATCCTAGAGACTAAAGATGCAATTACAATCTTAATCTCGCTATCAGCTACCTATTTATTAAATTCCGTTCATATAGCTAAAGTTATTGAGCGGAAACCATTTTTTCCCCTTTAAATTATAGTGACATTGACCTCGGTGATCATATGCTATTCCTACCTTCGTCTCGATATAAGCTACATCAGTGTTTCCTCTTATCTTAAGTAATTATGCAGGAATCTATACTTTAATTTTAGTAACAACGACCTTGACCCACCAGTAACCCATATGTACTGTTTCAATTAAATTCTTTGAACCCTCATCAATGTAATTGACTGAAAACATTTCTTCTATATTTAGTAACAGCGACCTCGACTCTGGTGATTCAATATGCCATCCCAACCTTCGCCTTGATATGAGCAACATATTCACAAAATTCTAAAGTTATTGAATAAACAAATAAATGAATGAATGAATGAATGAATGAATAAATGAAAAAATGAAAGGAATACATTTTTCTATTTCAAGTAACAGTTACCTTGATTCCAGTGACTCCATATGGAATCCAAACCCTCGTATCGATATAAGCTATATATACAGTTGTATATAATCATGTTTCATTCATATAACTCAACTTAATTAACTTGAATGCAACCATCAGTTTAACGCCCCCCCCCCCCCCCCTCCCCACCCCAACAAATGTTTGCTCCAACCTGACATGCTTTAGAAAAATAATGGGTTGGTAAGTACCTTAAACAAACTGTCCCCACCCCCTACATGTCTCATAATCCGCTTATCTAAATCGATCAAATTTAATATTGTATTTTTTACAATGCATATTCTTGAAAGTAATGAAAGTAAACCAAATTGTATTTTAGGATAGTAAGTATTAAAATTGGCCAGCGAGTCGTTTAATTTCATTCCTAGCCATTTACGGTAGTACCACAAGGCTAACAGCTAATTGCCTCGCTTCTTTTTTTGTCCACGTGTCAGAAGACCACATTGTAATTTGACAGATAAAAAAGGAGTACGCTAGATATTGCAGATATTTCTAAACTGCACTATTATAAGAACTATAGATGCTAGCTAGTTATTGTCCAATGCACTTTTTAAATGTCATTGTGCCCTCATTTTATGAAATGACACCTTTTTCTATTGATATAACTAATTTAAGTGTTTTAGAGAGATGTTTTGATAATGAAAATCGGAGTGCATGGTGTAGTTGTACGCGCCTAGAACACTGTACCAGTTGGCCATTAGCTCATCACCGTTACATGTATGTAACTTACCTTTGAGTAAGACGTTCTCTGCCAGTTTTGTACAGGTCAACAGGCATATACATTCTGAAATGTTTTTGTAACAGTGCCTTGATCATAGAGACTAAAGATGCAATTACAATCTTAATCTCGCTATAAGCTACCTATTTATTAAATATCATCCATATACCTGTCTTATCTAAAGTTATTGAGTGGAAACCATTTTTTTCCCTTTAAATTATAGTGACATTGACCTCGGTGATCATATGCTATTCCTATTTTCGTCTCGATATAAGCTACATCAGTGTTTCCTCCTATCTTAAGTAATTATGCAGGAATCTATACTTTAATTTTAGTAGCAACGACCTTGACCCACCAGTAACCCATATGTCGTCTTGATATAATCAGCATATATGCAGTTTCAATCAAAATATTTGAACCCTCACTAAATGTAATTAGCTGAAAACATTTCTTCTATATTTAGTAACAGCGACCGTGACTCTGGTGACTCAATATGCCATCCCAACCATCAAAATGTACAACATTCAAATAGCTCAATACTAAAGTTATTGAATAAACAAATGAATAAATTAATGAATGAATAAATAAATGAATGAATGAATGAATGAATGTGAATGAAACGAAAACATTTTTCTATTTCAAGTAACAGTGACCATGACCCCAGTGACCCAATATGGAATCCAAACCTTCGTATCGATATAAGCTATATATACATGTACCATGTTTCATTCACATAACTCAACTAAATTCATTGAATGCAACCATCAGTTTAACAACCGCCTCCCCCAATAGAAATTACCTGGTTTTGAAGAACCTGTAAAAAAATTGTTTGCTCCAACCCGACACTATTTGGAAAAATAATGGGTTGGTAAATACGATAGACAAACTGTCCCCAACCCCTGCTTGTCTCATAATCCGCTTATCGATAAAATTTAACATGTATTTTATTTTACAATCTTTTTTTCTTAAAGTTCTTAAAAACGTTTTGCTTATTTGCAATGAAAGTACACCAAAACATATTTTAGGATAGTTAGGCTTAAAATTGATCAGTGAGTTGTTTAAATTTAGCCCTAGCCATTTACAGTTATACCCCAAGGCTAGCAGCCAATTCCCACGCTTCTTCTTTGTTTATTTGTCAGAAGATCACATTGTAATTTGACAGATAAAATAGGAAAACGCTAGATATTGCTGATTTGTGCACATAATTTCTAAACTTTAATGCTGCTGCATTATGATTCGAACTATAGATGCTAGCTAGTTATTGTCCAATGCATTTTTTAAATGTCATTGTGTCGTCATTTTATGGAATGACACCTTTTTCTATTGCCATAACTAAGTGTTTTAGAGAGATGTTTTGATAATGAAAATCGGATTGCATGATCTGGTTGTACGCACGTAGAACACTGAACCAGTTGGTCATTAGCTCATCACCGTTATGTATCAAGTTTGGGCAAGACACGCCTTACGCCAATTACCCAATATGCATACATGTAGTACCGGTCCTGCCCAAGAATACTTCCAGTGTGGTTTGTCATCAATTATTTCCAAAATTATACCAACAATTAATAACGGGGTAATTCAATATAACATTTAAAATTCATCATAAGATATGGAAGTGAAAATATTACACGAACAAGACGTGAATGACACTGTACCCAATCTGTAACTTACCTTGCAGTAAGACGTTCTCTGCCAGTTTGGTACAGGTCAACAGGCATATACATTCTGAAATTGGCAAACTCCATGTGTTTTGCTGCAAATGCTGAAATATATCTGGACAGCTTATTGGGGCGATTGTCATTTTCTTTGTTTGCAACCTCATAAAAATTGTTTAGAGTTTCCACGTCCTTTATACAGAATACTACCTCAATAATATGTTGCTCTGTTTGAGAAATGCTTAAGATTTCAACATCATCCAGACCTCCGATTTGTTTGATAGTTGATTCAAGCATAGGCAACTTTTCTACGATAAGCTCAAAAAATGCGAATTCATCACTATCTCCTTCGGGAAATATGAGCTCCAGTGTTAACGGAAAAGCTGAAATAAAAAGAAAGTTAACTTGAATTAATCTGAAAAACAGCAGGTCAGTGTTATTAACAAAGGTAAAAGGAGCATCGACCATCCATGTAGATATATATATAAATTGATATAAATTGATTAAGAAAATATCAAACTAACAAAACATGGATTTTTTTTGATAACTTCTAACGGGTGATATGTTTACACAACTTTCGAATATCAATTGCCGTCTACTTCCATTCAAATCTTGTGAGTTTTAGGCCTGGTGACATGGCTGGAAGAAAAAACTGTTATGGCACCGAAAAGCAAACTAAAGCAGAACTTCGATGGCTCGAACACAACGGGACTAAACAAAATACTTCGAACTAAGCGTTGTTCGGGCCAAGCATTGTTCAACATCATACCAAACATGTATATACATCGGAATAGGAATCGACCGGGACCAGATTAATGGGACGAGCTATGTGTGGTGTTCCAGCCATCCGTGTTCGAGCCACCAAAGTTCTACTGTATGCTTCTCATCAATCATTAGCAGTTAGTTTTGTCAAAACGTGGGACCGAAAATAAAATATTGTTTGTTTGTCCTTTACCTACCTACCCGATAATATTTCCCATACTCTTAATACTTTTATTGCATTCCCTGCAAAATAATTACATGTATTTTTATTGTTTGTCGTTGCCAAATTGTTCGATCTTATCCAACGTTTCTGTTATATCTGTGATTTGTCGTTTGGACGATCAGAGTTATATGATAAGACTTATACGTTTATGTTAATTCCCTGGCAACACTATTTGTTTCTTTCCGGTTTTTATCAATAGTTTCTTATATCCATAAAATTATGTCCCAATAATATTAACGAAATGCGATGAAAACTTATGAAAATATTTCTCATTCATAAAGGTGTTGTTCATTTCTTTATAAAAGAAACATCTTAAGTTATTAGTTACGCTGGTTAAAGAGACAATGTGCAAGGAAAAGGTAATGATTGATCGTCATGTCCGACAAAACACAAATGTTATATAATTATTGACATACCTACCTACCTACCTACCTACCCAAGATGAAAATGATGGGTGGGTAAAGTGTAACATCAACATTTAATGGAAAATACGAATTTAAATATAAATTGCCATATGTGGAATGTCTCTTAATTTACTTGATAAAAAAAAATTGGTCAGTGGTTATATCAGTTCAGATTATGCAAACAGAGATAACTGTAAGCTTTGCAAGTCATGACAACGCCCATGATTATATACTAGCGGAAAAAAGAAACTGTGCATGTGTAAAATGTTCATGTATCGCTCAATTTTATAAATTAAAGCTTGAAACTTTACACAGGTAAGTTGTGTATCCCTCTCGGTCATTTACACTGGTCAGTGCATGAGTTGCATGGGTAGTTTGTCTGTCTGGCCAACGTCTTCGTTTTCACGTTTTTTTCGGCCAGCTGTCAATCGCAAACACGTTTGTCGCCTAAACCTGTGTAAAAGCATAGTGTTGATACCTGTAAGACACAAAACCAGCATAATTTTGAAAAACGTCTTTGATATGCCATGCCAAGGTTGAATGAAACTGACAGATGCCGCGCCGTAGGCGTGATTGAAGCTGGTGTACGTCATACTGACGTTGCCAGACAATTTGGTGTGCACCGAAATACTGTAAACGCCTTGTTGACACGGTACCAACAGTTTGGGACCACCAGAGACCTGCCTCGGTCAGGACGTCCACGCGTAACGTCTGATCGCCAGGATATGTACATCCGGGTCGTTCATCTCCGTGAACGACTCAGAACTGCTACTTTGACGGCTAGAAGTATTCCTGGCCTTAGAAGAATTAGTCCCCAAACGGTACGTAACCGATTGCTTGAACGAGGCATACGTCCGCGACGTCCAGCCATACGTCCTGTTCTCCAGCAACGTCATCGTGTAGATCGTTTTGCCTGGTGTAAACGACACATACACTACACGCAACAGGACTGGGCACGTGTTCTTTTCACGGATGAGTCCAGGTTTCATCTCGACAGCAGCGACGGTCGTTCTAGAGTGTACCGTCGTGTTGGTGAACGTTTCCATGACAGTTGTGTGATTCAACGACGTCTATTCGATGTAGGTAGTGTCATGGTGTGGGGTGGTATCTCATCCCGTGGCAGAACAGCTCTTGTGGTTGTGGACGGCACACTTACAGGCATCAGATACCGTTACGAAATCATACGGCCTCACGTCCTTCCATTTGTGTAGCAACGTAACGCCACGCTGCAACAGGATAACGCTCGCCCGCATGTCGCTCGGGTCGTCACCAACTTCTTGATCCAGAACAATGTGAATGTGCTGTCCTGGCCTGCAGTGTCACCGGATATGTGGCACACAGAACACGTGTGGATGAGATGAATCGTCGCTTACGTCGCCTCCAAAATCAGCCGTTGACGTTACCTGACCTGTCACGTGCGCTTGTGAGAATCTGGAATGGTATTCCCTAGGCATTTTTCAGCACACTTGTCGCATCAATGAGGCGTCGTTGCCAAGCATGCATCGATTCCAATGGTGAACACACACGGTATTGATGAGATGAACTTTGTTTAGAGAACGTCTTTGAAAACTAATCTCTATCCAAGACGGTGCTGATGCAATAACCATATCAATTGAGCTGGTGTTAAATAAAGGTCAGATAAAACCCTGTTGAATTTTTTTTGCGATTTCTTATATATCTCGTAAGTTATAGCATATTATACCCATGCACAGTTTCTTTTTTCCGCTAGTATATATATATATATAGAGAGAGAGAGAGAGAGAGAGAGAGAGAGAGAGAGATAATTATTTGTGAATAACAAAGACATAAAAGAACAGACCAGTACTTCAAAATATGTTTTAAAAATATTAATTACAGGGATACTCACTGAAATACCGCTTTGACTGTGCCATCTTTCTGTCTTTTCTGAAAAGAAATAATAATAATAATAATTTCTTCAATCGGTACGGGTCCCATGATAATTTTTCTAACTAAGGACTTTTCACGATTTTCAAGTTATATTTTTCAACGAAACTTCAATATACTTTCGGACGCTTCTACATACATTTTGTAATGATGTTCCACGGTGTGACGAACTGTTACAACTTGCTATAATTATAAGACAGTGCATATGCATATTTGATTAGGAAGACATACAGACTGATAAATGTGTAATTACCTTCCTGTGTCAATACTCGCGATGTAATCAGTTTTGTATCTGAAATTCAGACCAGTGTAGCCCATGTTTTATTGCGAGTTATTGACTTCCTTTGTAAGTGGCAATTGCATATTTTAAATATCATCATCTATATATCCATCTGCCAATAAGTCAAACCCCTGCTGGGGACCTAGACTAACGCGCGTCACTGTCAAGAAGGTTAATTGATATAAACAAGAGTGCCAAGATGACCCTATATCGCTCACCTGACTGACCTTGAGTCACCCAACTTAAGTAGATTATATAATACATGTACACTCAAAAGTCCAGAAAAATCGAAATGGGCGAGTAGTTTTAATTTTGATTTGTTTTGAAGATGTTACAGATGCGGAGAAGAGCTCAAACTTGGTAGAGGTTCACTCATGGTAAATGTCAGTGAAATTACATCAAAATCAGATCAGTCAATTCTGACAAGAAGGCTTTTGAAGTTTTTACTATTGCTGCCTATATGGTAAACTAGCATCTCACTGTGGCGGTCATATTTTTTAACAAATAACAACGGCTTCAACAAACTTGGTAAAGGGTCACCCAAGCAACATTTCTGCGAAATTGTTTTAAAATCGATCCAGTGTTTTCTGACAAGAAGATTAAGTTTTTACTTTAGCTTATATAATATAGTAAACTAACCCCACCCCTTATGTATATGTCTTATCTTACGGTGTCCCGTTGCGGCCATCGCGGCATATTTTTTAAATTAAGTCAAGTCGAAACAACGAAACTATGATGATGAAAAGTCAAAACACCGAAACTACGATAGTAAAAAGTCGAAACTACGATGGTGAAAGTCGAAACTACGACGGTGAAAAGCCGAAATTTCCTAATCCGTAACATTGTTTCGAACAAAAGCTGCCATTTTCTATTTTATGCATGAAGTGCGCTGATTGTACATAAAATATACTCCCCCGAGGAAGGACCAATCAGCGCGCTTGATGCATATTCTACTTATGCAGTGTATCGTCAATGATTAGAAAATTGGTCTTATCAGAGACATAATACAGAGACTCGCAGGTGCAGGTGCTTCTCGCGATAGCACGTAAACACCTATTGTTCTCAATCACGTGACTGTGATCTCCGTCATATTTAATCTGGTTTCCTGGCCGTTTAATAAATTGTTGATTTATCGATGTATTATGGCTCTGGTCTTATGAGCCGTTTTAGATAATAATGAAATAATTAAATGAACATAAAAGAGTTCATTTGTTGTTGACTTTCCTTGAAACATGTTGTCATACCAGACCGCAGTTGTGTTAAGCCTGTTTAGTCTTGCATTAGTCTGTTAAAATGCGTGCCACTTTATTTACGACCAAAGTTTTTAGCACCTAAATGGGCGATTTGAAAGTGTCTCATTCAGGAACGGCTTGCTCAATATTTCTGTTGTTGTTTCTATTTCTGTCACGTAACACCTCCACCAGTTGGCGGTGCATACCGTATAAAAATAATCGTTATAGTGTTTGCACAGCGGGTGTCTGAAGACAGTTTGGGGTATTTGGACTGTGTTTCGAACTAAAAGGCCTTTATTCAATTTTATGTTTGTCCGTTATTTTTCATTTTTTTTAAAATTCATATGATTGATTGAA
Source organism: Panopea generosa (assembly GCA_029582155.1). NCBI lineage: Eukaryota > Metazoa > Mollusca > Bivalvia > Adapedonta > Hiatellidae > Panopea > Panopea generosa. Next base: position 15,180,382 of record CM055904.1, read on the forward strand.
TAAAGATTTGGAAAAAATAACTGGAAAAAAATCAGAGGGGGTAGGAGGACGAGATAAGGTCCGTTACTACTGCCTGTGCGTCGTTGTTTCGACTTTTCATCATCGTAGTTTTGACTTTTTACCATCGTTGTTTCGACTTTTCTCCATCGTAGTTGCGACTTTTCAGAGGATTTCTAACTGTCGAGTAAAAACGTCGAGTGTTGAGTAAGAATGTCGAGTGTCAAGAATTTTTCGAGTAAGAAAGTTGAGGGTCGTGTAAGAAGGGCGAATGTCGAGTAAGAAAAAGGCGTATAAGAAAGTAGAGTGTCGAGTAAGAAAAGTAGAGTAAGAAGGTCAAGTGTCGAGTAAGAACGGCGAATGTCGAGTAAGAAAAAGGCGAATAAGAAAGTAGAGTGTCGAGTAAGAAAAGTAGAGTAAGAAGGTCAAGTGTCGAGTCAGAAATGTCGAGTAAGAAAAGTCGAATAAAAGAGTCTAGTGTCGATTAAGATTGTCGAGTTTCGAGTAAGAATAGTTGGGTCAATTGTCGAGTAATTAAAGTCGACTAAGAAAATCGAGTGTCGAGTAAGAAAAGTCGAGTAAGAAAGTTGAGTATCGAGTAAGGATGCAAATTAATTATTCATGAAGGTTAAATACTTAAAACAAAAAATTATATAAAAAAAAAAAGAAAGGTTGTTTTACTACTTACAACACTAAGCAGTAGATTAAGCATTCAAGAAAAGTCACAAACTATTTTATATAAAGATATTTGCATGAAAAGCAATAAGTATTTTACCCATGATTGGATACCAAAACAAAGAGACACAAAAAAATTTCCCAGGAATAATGTTGGACAAATTCTGATTTGCACTATACTGCAAATGGTCAACAGCGGAACTCCATCTGTATAAAGAAGATAAACTGGGGATACCAGTCCATACCATTTATTAATGGTACATTTTAAAAGCAGGGTCCCAGGAAAGTGATAATTGGTGTTGATAACTTGGTATATAAGATTTCAACTGGATTGTGTTACTTTATAAACACATTCTAGAAAAATGTTCAGTACATTTAAAAGTGAAACAAACTGATGACATTTAAAGGACCGTAATTTTATGTATTTCACTCTTTTTTTATATCAATATTATAAATAAATGCAATTAGTTAAATATTTATCGTAATAGAAATAAATATTATAAATAAATACAAAAATTTAAATAATTATTAATGTATAATTATGTAAACTAATATAGTTAATTCATAAATCTTAATTGTATTAATACTGAATAATTATAAGAAACATTACTATGATCGTCGTAACACTTTCTGTAGTTATCGTGCATTTTTAGGTCACCTTAGACTGAGAGCCCCCCCCCCCCCATCCCCCTACAATATTTTACTCTTTTCTCAGGTTGCCTATCCCCCCCCCCCCCCCCCCCACCCACCCCCGACACTCACACTAAATTTTTAGCCAATAGTCATACATTTGTGTTTTACTTTCGTTTGTCGTCCGTCGTTAATTTTTGCTTCAAATGACTTCTCTGAAACCACTTGATAGATTTTCACCAAATGTTGTGTTAAGCATTCTTACAAAAAGCTCTCCCAAGTTTGTCCAAATGATGACCCAGGGGTCAAATTTGGCCCAGCCACAGGAGTTTCAAAAATCTTGTTCTCTTAAAGTGCAGAGCTTAAAGCTTTGATATTGTATATGTTGTATCATCTAATGAGTCTCTATCAAGTTTTTTTAAGACATGACCCTAGGGTTAAAATTGGCCATGCCCCGGGGACATGTCAGTTTAATAAAGGGAAATTAAAAAATCTTCCGTCTCAAGAACCGTCTTATCAAAATTGTTAAGAGGCTGTGCCAATAAGTATGGAGCTTCACACTATATATATATGTGGAAAGTGCAAAAAATGAAATACTGGATAATAACTTGTGGGAAGGTTGCATATCAAAAGTTATTTAAATTTGACAAAGGCCATACATATATTTATTCTCGTGTTCATGGTAACCAAAGGTTATATATCAATAAAAGGGGGGATATGGTGATATCTATATTCTAAAATGTATGCACACTCCATCAAAATGTATATGAAATGACATTTATTTATTAAAGAATTAAAAAAAACATCCATTTTTTTCTTCCTATTACTATTTTTTTAGAAATAAAAGACCATAAATGTTGAAATTAAAGCCTTAGCTGTCTGGTAGAGAATTTTCCATTTCTCAAAATCCAGGCCTTATATTAAAAAAATGCATATATCAATAAAAGCAGTATATAGGTCTCAAAAGGAAATCATTTAAAAATCGGATAGACAATTCTGCATGTGACAGAAATTGGCTCCTACTTTATATGCAGAATACTTGTAACAAGCATACTAATTATCTCCCTTGCCGAAAACTCTCCAAAATTGGAAATAACAAAGATGTAGTAAACAGAATATGCAGCAGATGACAAGAGACATGGACTTTTTGAATGATAATACTGACCAAGTGAAGACAATAGAAACAGTAAGTTATTTTCTGATGTTTCTTTACATTTTGTGTGAGTTATAATGTATAAATGATGGTAGAAGAAGATTGAAATACATAATTTTCAACAAGCAATTGTTTTCATAGACAGGCACTTCTCAATTGGGACTTTCGATCTCAGTTGGAGCTATTTCAATACAAATTTTAACTTATATAATTTCAGTGAAGTGTACTAAATACTGGAAAAGGTTTCAGTTCCCACATATGCCCAGGTTCCTAAAAAAAAGGGGGTGGGGAGGGGGGAGGACAATTATTGTGAAGTGGATCACAGCTTGTAATCTTAAAAATTCCCTTTAATTATACATGTAAGTTAGCCCTTAGAACCAGTTTGAGTCCTTTGCAAAATATTTCCCAACCAGCCCTTGAGTAATGTTAATTAATGAAAACTTAGAAAAGAATTAAATACATTTTAGTCATAATTTTGTGTATGATAATCACAGAGTCCTGAAAAAAAACATACAAAAAAATTAATTAAACAACCATTGAGATCTGTGAGATAAGTTTGCAGAAATTTCACACGTAAAGAGCAAATAGTATGGGTAGGTATACCATCCACTCAGGGCCCTGCCAAAAAGGAAACATGCAAGAAGTTAGCACATATGTGAACCTAAATAGTTCCTACATAGGTGTTACTCTCATAATTTATAGAAAATGTATTGCAAATTTAAGCTGAAGTACAGTTGAATCTTGTAGAACACTTATTGACTGATAATTTGGAATAATTAAAATAGTTTTGCATGAAATTTAAATGGAGGGCATATTTTGACTGGGCAACTGTCTTGGTACAGTACTTCCTAGGCTAAGTTACAGTAGTAGAACACTCAAAATTCAATTAAATGTATAAAATATTCATGCATGTCGTGTGCCTTTTTATCATATAAATGTAAATGTGTTTTTAGCTTTCAGAATGACATCCTGCTCATTTAGCAGCTCAGTTGGGGGAGCAAGTATTTCTTGTGGACCAAATAACCTTGACAGACAATGTTGTTGTTCCATTACTGTCATGCAAGAGATCTATAGTATCGCATCTCTCATACTTCCGCATAAACCGAAAGGCAGTTGAAAATGAGGGAGAGCTGATCAAGCTGCGTGGTGGACTTTTCTATGAAGACATATCAACCCTGATTGTATGCCCTAATCACAGACAAAAGTTGGGAATAGGTTGGAGCTGTGGCAAATATCAATAATAAACATGTCAAATTCTGCAGGGTTCATTCATGAATCTCAGACTTTTTAAAACTACATATTATAAAAAAGCTTGTACTACATGTACAAGACATATGGTATTTTATCAATTTATGTCTAATAGAGTAAATACATTTTATTTTGTATTTATAATGTATGAATGAAATGTTATACTATGGGTTAATATAAAGAGTCAACAACGGTCACCTGGCATTTTTGCAAATTATGATATATCCATAATCAATAGGGCAAAGCAAAATGTAAAAAATAAAAATATGTATCTGGTAAAAACAGTGTAACATACTTTTTACCGTCATAATTTCAATAATTATATAACAAGTCACAATATTTATAGTATTATATTTTGGTCAAATTAAAATAATTTTGATATACATTGTACATGTACATAAGCTTTCCTGATATTTGCATTTAAAAAAATCATCAATACATGAATATAAATATATAATTCTCATATACAGATTTATATTGTCTCATTTTGTGTGTTTGTATGTTTTAGCTTTTGGGGGTGATGCATGTTCAGTTTTTTTCTTTCGTTTTTAGGGTTATGTACAAAGTGTAGAAAGGTATTGGTGGACAAAATGAGATCAGAACCTCAAGTGCAGCATGATTTTTCAGAGGTAAATGAATCACATTGTGTTACAAAACAAATTTATAATAGGATCCTGTAATCAGTGGTTGTCATATGTTGCAGTATTACATATTTGTTATGCTTAGCATAAGATAGTAGAGGGACATTCTGTTTTTAGGTATGTGTGTTTTTTTTTCAAATCAGAAAGTTTTTAATGATGGCAATTTATGATGAAGTTGTAGTCTTTAGTACACATTTTCCTTATGATGAGGTCTTTCTTCTTTGAATGCCAAAAAAGGGTTTTGACCCCCATTTTCATAGTTCAGTTCACTGTTAGGGGGCATCAGTGTGCTGTGGACACTTTTTCTTTTTTATTATTTTAGTTAAATACATAAATTAGGCAATTGGTTTTCTTGTTTGTATTGTATTGTATTGTATTACACTCTTTATAGCATGCTTTTGCTTCATTTTGAAGTTCAAAACAGTAAACTATAGTTGCTTACATCAACAAAACTTTTATCTGTAGTGGATAGCTATCTGAGCCTATCTCATAGGCCATCATACAACATCTTCTTATATTTTATAAAGCAACCATGACATATCATGGCTCCAGTTAACACGGTGAGTGTCATGACTGTAAACACTGTCAGTATGAAAAGATCAAATTACTGTCAAAGTTTTATGATTGTTTAATCATATTATTTTTAGCTCACCTTTCCTAAAAGGAAATGTGAGCTTTTGCCATCACTAGGCGTCCGTCGTCGTCGTCCGTCCGTCCGTCCGTGAGCGATTCAGGTTCTTGAGAGCCTCTTGTTTTTTATACCCCCTCTTTGCATTCACAATGTCCCTATTAAACTCCTTAGCTTCTTAGAATTAATTTCTGAATTATCAATGCAGTATTTTGTATTTGATGTAAAGAACAAAAAGTTCAATATTAATAATATATTTTTACAGCCATTTTCTCCAGTGTTAGTGGTGGATGATGAACCTATGCAAGAGAAAAACATTAAAAAAGAGCAAGACAAAAACGATGAAGAAGTTTGTGAGTGTGTGGTAAGTTTACATGTACATCATAATTTAAATTTAAACAGATATCTGATTAATGAACATGCTTAAAACAAGAGCTACATGTACCTTCTATTTTAAAAGTTATCTCAAATAAATTATGGATAATAATATGTAGCAATAAAAATAAACATTTTAATTTCTCCTCACAACCTCATCATGCTCATATAATCATGTTTTTAAACAAATTTTGCACAGCACTGCCAATTCTAACTTGTAGACCGCTGGTATTATAAGAATTATCTTCCTTTTCAGTTGATATCATTCTGTACAATCATTCCATACAACACATTTAGTTAACCAATAGCTAAAACTCTATAAAAACAAACCTTATAAAAAATAATTGACCAATGAACCATGAAAATTAGGTCAAGGTCAACTGACGACTGCCAGACAGACATACACGCCTTGTAATTATTGTATACACATAATATAGTTCTACTATCCGTATACTATAGTATCTGAAAAACAGACAAAATCAGAGAAATTTAACATTGACCAATGAACCATGAAAATAAGGTCAAGGTCAGATGATTACTGCCAGACAGACAAATACAACTTATAAACATTCCATACACCAAATATAATTGACTAAATGCTTATAGTATCTGAGAAAAAGACCAAAACACAAAAAGTTAACTTTGACCACTGAACCATGAAAATGAGGTCAAGATCAGATGGCACCTGTTGGACATGTACACATTACAATCATTCCATATACTAAATATAGAAGACCTATTGCTTATGGACTTAACCACGAAAAACATAACCTTGTTCACTGATCCATGAAATGAGGTCAATTGAAAACTGTCTGACTGGCATGAGGACCTTGCAAGGTATGCACATACCAAATATAGTTATCCTATTACCTTCTGAAATACTAAGCTTTTATAAGCTGAATCTTACCATTTATTTAGATTTTGATATTGGACCACAATAGGTAAATGTCCAATTTCAAATTTTATTTTAAAAATCTTTGACCACATTAATTCTGTGTCAGAAATCTATGCTGTGTCAAATATTTAATCACAATCCAAATTCAGAGCTGTATCAAGCTTGGATATTGTGTCCATACTTGCCCCAACTCAGGTCATATCAAGCTGCACCCTGCAGAGCATTTTATTTATATTTTATTTATCCATTTCAATTAAACCTTACATGAAAAACTTTGAATACATCAGCTGTTTATTAAATCATTTTTTTTTATATTTCAGGAATCTCAATCATCGTGTATTACAGATTCTCAAGGCAGCATCTGGACTCCATCATCAAGTCAGGATATAACTTCAAAGAAAAGGAAAGCCTTAGAAAATTTCCTAGAAGTATGTGGACTAAGTCCAATGAAAAAAAACTTTTCATGTACATGGTCAGAAGCATCAGATCGGACAAAAACTGATTACATTAAAAAGTCTAGAAACATTTTTGATGAGGTTCTCAAAGTACTGGCTCCAAATCAAGAAGAATCAATTGCCAATGTCATGTTTTTATCAAATAATAGTAATAATGATATCAATATTTTAGATATAATTTCTTCTGCCTACAATCTGACATCCATTTGGGGAACTCAGAGACAACTTCTTTCCATAATAGCTAATAAGTTTATTCTTGCTGAAATCCAAGTATATATTCCAGAACTCACTAAATACAGATTTACAGCTGCAAGAAAACATTCTTTAAGCATAGGTCATGGCCAACCTATTTCTATTTGCCCAGAAAACAGAGAAGCTCTAACAGAGATGCAAATTAGCCACTTTTTAGACTTTGCCATGTCCCTTGCCATTATGACAGATGTGCCCTTTGGGGAGATGCAACTGAAGTTGAAATCAGGGGAGAAAATAGCTGTTTCAAGAGTAATTTTAAACAGCATAAGAAGCAGAGTAGTTGAACAATATCACCAATACTGCATTGAAAATGAATGTTCACCATTTGCAAGCCACAGATCTTACATGAGGATTCTTAGCGCAATTGAGCCAAACATCAGAAAATGTATGAAAGGCCTGGACAATTATGCAGCTGATGGATCAAAGGCATTTGAAGACTTGTAGAAGATTATTGACCAGTTAGGGTCAATTGGTTAAGATAAAGATTGGTGTGATGAATTGAAGAAATCTCTGTCATCTTCAAAACAGTATCTGAAACTGGAATATTAAGTAAGTCTTTAACAGAAATGTTTTTGCAACTTTATTTCATCAACCAGAATTGAGCATTTTTCAAAATGTATTTGTATTGGTGTGATTGCAGTATCAACCTTACAACTTTCAAACACCGAAACATTTTGCTACTTTTTCATTGTAAGTACATTATTTTTGTTTTAAAATAAAGCTGAAAAAGACTTTGTTTTAAAATTAGAAAATACAGTTTGATCAATCATGAATCAACACTTTTATATCAACTACTGATCAGACAAAATCTTGATACATTTAAATTACACTTGAATGTTACAATTTCTTTATAAAAGTTATCTGTTTTAGAAATTATTTGTTCTATTATTGAATTTAATTTACACTAGCAATAAAAAATACGTTGACATACAAATGTGATGCTATTCCATGCTGGCCATCATAGAATTTAGGTCGGCACTAAAATCACAACTTTTTCTTAATCTCTGCTTGCATTGTATTTACACTGTGTCTTGGATGGGGAGTTGTCTCATTGGCACTCATACCACATCTTTTGATTTTTATAAGAAAATATATCTACGTATTTATATATATTTTAGTTGCATTTTTCAAAGTCATCAAAAGTAAAGGACCACTGCAGCCAGTATGCTTTAAGCACAGAACTTCAAGAGTTTGCAAAAGAATGCGATCATGTTCATGATCAGGACTGCATTAGTTGTGAGGTTCTTCAAGATGCTCTGCTGAAAATAAGTAATGCTGCAGCAAGTCAAACTTATGAAACAGATGACCAAAAGGATGAGATTTTGTACATGGTCAATCAGGTATTCACAATTTTCAACTGAATATTCCTTTTTCTTGCTTGGGTTGTTTTTGTAGATTACCAAATGCAGATATGCATGAAGGAAAGTAATTCCAGCCTTACACCTTCAAGGGGAGATAATTTGACATTATTTTTTTTTGCATAATTATTAGATCAACCTTTTTAGCAACTCCTCCTTTAATAACGGGTCCATGCCCATGGATTTAAATTAAATTTTACACAATGATAGCACTGTACACTATTGAAAACTTTTATGAAGAAATAAATCAAGGGGGGATTATTAATGTTGACCAAAAAAGGAGGGTTTGATCATTTTATCAACCTGTTCACAGTTTTCTAGTTATTTTACTTTTAAAGAACAGAACTTTTTAAAATATTATAAACTTTTTTTCAGAGTAAGAAAGCTATTCAGGAGTGGGAGATGCACATACTGCGGACATTTAACCAAGATCTTGTTCGGTCTGATGCAATGGAAAATTAGAAAGATGAGGAAATTCTAACTGAGAGAGATTGGGCTATGAAATTTGTCCCAATGGTGTACAGGTAATTGTGATAGATTTCCATATGTTTAAAAATGTATTTGATGAAAATTGGCTGAATTCCTGATTTAGGACAGTTGCAAGTAATATGCAGTTAACCAGTTTAATTTTTGATAGAAATCAGCATGCCATATAAGAAATCTATGAAGGAACAGATAATGGGTATAGCTACATTGTACATTTTAAAATGGCAATTTAAAATACAAGGAAATAAAGACAAAGAACAGCACTTTTTATGTAGTTAACGAACTCACTAGATAAAGTCTTGCTTATTAAGACTTTTCACCTAACAGGTAGACAGACTTTACTTTGTACGGACCACAAAAAAGACAGAAATGTAATATTAAACAAACATGTCCTTGACATTTTCCAGAAATATAAAAACAAATGTAAATAATGCTATTCAGGATCTTTTTCAAAGAACAAAATTAACGAGAATTTCAAGAGCATTGTACATAATATTTCTAGAGGTACTTGGTTGCAATAACATACATGTCATATTTTAATAAGACTGCTTATATTTATACATTTTAATTTATTTTTTTATAACTACATGTATATTAAAAAGTCTTTATTTATTTCAACTTTATATTCTACTTTATTTTCAGGGAATCATAATCAAAATGGTTCGCTAAGCGTGATCTGAACTTGCACATAACTGTTGAGACAAAATAGGTGACGCTATTGTATCAAATACATTTGTGCACATTTTCGACAATACAACACAAGATGCATCAACTTCCGGTGCCATCATAAAAGATGCCTTACTGAAATTCCATGAAAAAAAATTCAAATTTATCCCTGGCATATCTAAGATCAGATAATGCAGGATGTTTTCATGGGTATAAGTCAATCTTTGGGATCCGGGCCCTCAATATTGCAAGTCAAATTAAGATAGAGAGATTGGATTTTGCAGATCCCCAAGGAGGTTAATCTATATGTGATCGAAGAGCTGCTCACATCAAGTCGGCAATGAGAAAATATGTCAACGAGGGACATGATGTAAGATCAGCAGATGAATTCATGCATGCTGTTAAAACTACTAACATGACCAATATATCTGTCATTTTGGCTCTGCCTCCATCAGGTCAAAAGGATACAACCTCCCACAGTACCCTACTCAAAAATATTATGTCTGTCAACAATGTCCTGTACAGACCATCCACTATGAGAGTATGGAGACAATATGGTATTTGTGAAGGCAAATTGATAAAGAACATACCAGAATCTGAAACGGGCACACATCAAGAGCTTCAAGTAGTACACGTTTATGAGGGTCAAATTAAATCAAGGAAAGAGAAAACTAGCAGGCAAGAAACCAGAGTTCAAATGAGTGCTGAGCCATCTAATACAACTATGGATGAAGTACGTGTAGATGTTTCTGAAAATGGAGGATTTTTACTTGTCCAGAAGAGTATTGTAAATGCACATTTATGAAATATGGAAACCTTCTAAACCATTTGGATATTGGCAAGCATTGCAAACTTAAGACGACTCGGAATCTGTCTGATCGAACCAAGCTTTTATATTCCGTACAGATTGAGAACAAAGTTGTTAAATCCACGTCTGTAAATGCGCTTACTGTTGATTCAATTGATAACTCAAAACTTTCAAAAGGGTGGGCTTTAAAATTGAAAAGAGAATTAAAAAACTGTACTCAGTCTCAAAAGAATTTCATGACAGAAAAATTTGAAATTGGTGAAAGAACAGGTCAAAAATGTGATCCAGAGGATGTGTCGACTATCATGAGATTAGTTAAAGATGAACATGGAAGAAGGTTGTTTAAACCTGTTGAATTTTTATCAGCTAGTCAGATAGCCAGCTTCTTCAGCAGACTTTCCTTAAAGAAAAGAAAAACAAGCCATCAAGAGTACAGTGAAGAAGATCAAGAAGCAGAGAACGATGCTGTTAACTTTAGACATCTTACAGAGTTGGCAAATGTGTAAAATATTCCATGTCATGTGCAATGCCTACAGTACTGTTCATTTATTTTCATTGTTTCATGAGTTGGTGGATTTCTTAGGCAGATGAAAACCAAACCCCACCATATTTGGTATATTATAGGTTCATAGATTGACTAAATATGTTTCCATATCAGTCTGGCACATATCATCATAACCTTAACCTCAATAACTGACTATGATCAATTTGCTTCTCATTTTAATAAGATGGTCTGGTTCTCAATATTTATATCATTTGGGTCTACTGTCTTTGGACTATTTAAAAATAATACATTGTAATATGAACATGTTAGTTTGGCAGTTGTTACTTGACCTTAACTCAAATTTCATTGTCCAAAGACACAACAAAATTTCATAATTAGATCCATTTATCTATAATAGACAGGTCAACCGTATTTGGACTGTAAATATATGGTAACATATCAGTGGGCAGATGTCACTTGTTCGTTACCTTGTGATATATTTTGATTTTGATAGGAATTTGATAGTTACCCTAAAACTTGATAAAAAATATTTGCATCTAAAACGTTTTTAAAGCATCTTGGGAAACTGGGCATTTTGAAAATACAATAATGAGTTGTACCGAGTAAGATATTGTCAGATTTGCCATGCTGCTACTTCCTTTTGCCAATACTTTGATTTTTTTACTACAGACAATCCAAATGGAATTTGTATAACAGTTATATTGGCTTAAAGTGATTGAATTGTTTTATATAATATTTGGCATTAAGATTGACATCATTAGTTACATTAGATGTGTCATGCAAGGGAATTTTTGACCTGCCACATGGCAACTTCCTGAAGCTTGATAAAACTATGACTACTCAAAAAGAGTAAGCATGATATTCCATGCAACTAAATGTCTTCACCAGTCATTTTATAATATCATCAAACATCTTTTAAGTTGCTATATTGAATAAGTAGTGTTATATTTTTACTCACATGCCCTATTGAAATGGTCTGTGTGTTACATTGTTTGGAAAATGCAATTGAAAATAGTATTTCTTGATTGTTATAATTCACTTTATTTGTGTTTAATTGCACATCAATAAGCATAGCATAGCATAGCAAAAATAATCATTGTTGCAAGATTTACACAAGAAATCACAGGTGAGTGATTTTGGCTCTCAAAAGACTCGATTACATATAGTCTTTGCATATGATAACACCACAAAGGTTTGGTTGCTATGCAATACATGGTGTTGCTATAGAGATTGTTTACATATTATTATGCATAATTTAATTTTTCTTCTATTCGAAGTTTTTTTTTTAATAAGGCTCTTTTTTTTTTTGGATTGTGCTTTTTATCCATAAATTGAGATTGGATATTTTCAAATATCACTTCAGTTGCTAGGCATTTATGTCATAAATGTAGGGTTGCTAAGGAGATATTCACATATATTTTAAAGTACAATTGGAGTGCTTTGTGTTTTATTTTCCATCAGGCTCCAATTGCCTATTTTTGTGCATATTGTTAAAAATAAACACTGCATATTTTCAGTCTTAGGTGGTTGCTATGCAAAAGAGATGGTTGCCATAGAGATTTTATGCAAAATTTTCTTTTTCGGTTTTTCGCTTTTGTGTAACATTTGTTGTTCAGTACAAAATTAAATCATAAGAGAAAAAAATATCCAAAAAATAACTCCTAAAAGGTGACAATATTCTGTGTTTTTGTACAAAATTAATTCCGAAATAGCATAATTTAGCTAAGCTGCCACCAATATATATATGAATGTTTACCCAATTTTATTTTTTCTTTGAATTATATGATAGTCACTTATATTTGTCAGTACCATGTTATATGATACAGATGTCTTGATTTTTAAATTTTTGACCCCAAAACTGCTTATTTTTGTGTAAAACTTAGAAACTTGAACCATTTGATTTTCATGTTACCATAGCAACCATAAATAAACTTTTTTTTTTTAGGTATGATTTTTTTACCTTATTATTTGATGGTTATATTATAAGAATATTTATTTGCAATGACCAATATTTTTCATTTTAATATTATATTTTATGTGGAAATAGCCTGTTCTTTACAAAAATGAGTGTCTTAGATTGACCAGTTTCAATGGTAACCATTATTTGACTGCTAATAAAGCTTGATTTCTTTCAATTTGTCTTTATTGTTTGTTTTTAGTATTATAAGCCTTGGACCTTTCTTTTAACACAGCTTTTATGATTTTTCATATTTTTCACTTTCCATCTTAAGCTTTATGCTTATTGGCACAGCCTCTTAATATTTGGAATAAGGGATCCCTATGACTAGGAATTTCAAATGTGTTTAAATAAAGCGGCTAGGATCGATTGGGGCCCAGAAAGGGGACTGTGATTAATATATAGGAATACTAAGGGAAAACGGAAAATTCGCTTTTTCGGAACTATTTCAGGTATTATTTCAATTATCTTCATGTCTGTAGCATTGCTTAGACATAGCAGTTTAGACATGGTCCTTTAAAGGAGATTTGATATAAATAATTATAAGGGACCGGTAGGGGCCAAAAAAAAGATAGAATTGTGAAATTTTAAAAATCTTCATCTCAAAAACTGATGAGCCAAATGTGTTAATATTTGTTTAAATGACCCCTATCGATTGTGGTTTCAAAATTGTTTAAATAAACGGGTTAGGGTATACTGGGTTCTCGTAAGGAGTTTTGATTTTTACATAAAATACTGTGGGAAAACAGATAATACTGTTTTCTCACCTATTTTACGTATTATTTTAATTATCTTGAGAGATGGAACATTATATAGTCATAACAGTTGAGACTGGGTCCTTTAAAGAGGATTTAATATCAAAATGGGTTCAGCAGGGGCCGAAAAAAGAGGATAAATTGTGAATTTTCAAAAAATCTTCTTTTCAAGAACTGTGCAACGAAATTCGTTCATATTTGGTATAAATGATCTCTATGAGTTGGGGTTTCATGTTTGTTCCTACGAAGGGGATAAGATCTATTGCCGTCCAGTAAGGGGACTTTGACTTTTACATAGGAATACTACGGAAAAACAGAAAATTCTATTTTTATCAGTTATTTTAGGAATTATTCAAATCATCTTGAGGTCTGGAGTATTGTTTAGTAATTACAGCTGAGCTCGAGACTTTAGAAAGGCATTTAATATTCATAAAGGGCCAGCTAGGAATCAAAAAGGAATAAAATGGTGAATAGTCAAAATTTCTTTTTAAATTTTTATTGTTTCCCGTTTTAGCTCGTCTTTTGGCAAAAAAAAAAAAACAACGAACTTTTGTCATGACCCTGACGTCGGCGCCGTTGTCGCCGTCGGTGTCCGCCAGTTAAAGTTTTGTTTATCTCAGCTTTTTTTTTTTGTTTCTGAAAAAACTACTCATATTATAGTAACTAAACTTGATAAACACATTCATATCATGTTATAGAAAAAATGTATATAATTAAATTACCTAAATGTTCATACCTTTGGCTCTTAGACCTTTTTTTGTTTAGCTCTGCAACATTTCCGCTATATAACTCTACGTAAAACAGTGACTCCTGTGGCGTCCCCAAATTTGCACCAGGAATCAGACTTCAACACATCTTTTAGGGAACCTCCATGCAATGCTACATGTAAAATATATAAGGTCTAGGCCTTGAAATTTCTTCAGAGAAAATGTTTTTTAAAGTTTCACTTAAAATGTGCTTATAAACCCTGTGGTGGTGGCATTTGTTGTCGAATCACACTGTTTTAAGAACTTGTATTACTCGACACTCAACATGTTTACCTGACACTCGATTTTCTTACTCAACACTCGACATTCTTTCTCGACTTTCTTACTTGACTTTTCTTAATTGGCATTCGACTTTCTTACTCGACTTTTCTTACTCGACACTCGACATTCGTACTCGGCACCCAACTTTCTTACTCGATTTTTCTTACACGACTCTCTTATTCGACTTTGCTTACACACTTGACATTCTTACTCGACACTCAACTGTCTTACTCGACACTCGACTTTCTTACTCGACACTCGATTTTCTTACCCAACACTCTACCAAAGGTGACACACGACTTTACACCATCGTTTTTTTCGACTTTACACCATCGTAGTTTCGCGTTTTCACCATCGTAGTTTCGACTTTTCACCATCAAGAACTTGTCTTACTCGACACTCAACATTCTTACCAGACACTCGATGTTCTTACTTGACACTCAACATTTTAACTCGACTTTCTTACTCGACATTTCCGGCTTACTCGACACTCGACTCTCTTACTCGAATTGTCATACTCGACACTCGACTTTCTTTCTCATGTATTTATAACCAAATTTCCAACCATCAATTTTTTTTCTAAATTCGCAATTCAAACATGACAATGCTATCAAATTGTTCGAAATACATCAATAATAGAGCCAATATTCGGAAGAAAAATTAATGCAATATCATAATACAACAGTGAAATTAATGTCTATAATATATTATGCAACGTGCACCTAAACTTTTACATAGAGTTATGAGTCCAATGGATCCTGTATACACTGATATTTCGACTTGAACTTGAAAATAGCAGGCAGCTCTTTTATGTTCAAAAATGCATCGAAGTATAAGCATACACCCCTATGCCAAGTTACATTTCACGTAACTGTTAAACGTGCGCTGTAAATCACAACTTGCACCAAAACTTTAACGCACTGTTCAAAGACAATATATGACCTTTTCAACGCTGCAATATGACCTTTACTTTGAAGTTAGGAGCCCGATATGTTACATACTGAGTGTAAGCATGCACACTAACGCAAAGTTCCATACATATAACTCGCTCATCTAGTTTCACATGCCACTTCCTTTCAAATTGTGTATGGACTAAGCCTATGCAGAACTGACTATAGTTTTTGTTATAGCATTAAGTCCCCTTACTGGACCCCCAATATACCCTAGCCCCTTCATTTGAACAAACATGAAACTCCTACTCATAGGGATTATTTATACCAAATATGAACAAATTCGACTGGACAGTTCTTGAGAAGAAGATTTTTGGAAAATTCACAATTTAACATCATTTAGGACCGCTACTGACCCCTTATGGATATTAAAGGACAGTTTTAGTCTCAACTGTTATGATTAAACAATGTTCCAGAACTCAAGATAATTGAAATTATATGTAAAATAGGTGAGAAAAACAGAATTATGTTATCCGTTTCCTATGTAAAAACAAAAGTCCCCTTACTGGACCCCAGGACGCCCTTACCCCTTTATTTGAACAAATTTGAAAATAATATTCATAGGGGACATTTAAACAAAATATTAACACATTTGGCACATCAATTTTTGAAAAGAAGTTTTTTAAAATTTACCAATTTTATCTTTTTTAGGCCCCTGCTGGTCCCTTATTATATCAAATCCCCTTTAAGGGACCCTTTCTCAATTGTTATGTCTAAACAATGCTCCAAACATAAAGATAATTAAAATAATACCTAAAATAGATCAGTAAAACAGAATTTTCCGTTTTCCCATAGTATTTCTATGTAAAAATTAAGTCCCCTTACTGGGCCCCAATCAATCCTAGCCCCTTTACATGCACAACACATTTGAAACTCCTAGTGATAGGGATCATTTATACCAAATATAAACAAATTTGATTGGACGGTTCTTCAGAAGAATATTTTATTATGTTAATTTCCCTATGTTAAACTGACATGTCCCCGGCGCATGCCAATATTGACCCTTGGCTCATGGTTTGAACAAACTGGATAGAACTTTATAAGATCATACTACATGCAAAATATCAAATCCCCAGTCCTTGCACTATCGGAGAAGAAAATTTTTTAAATCTTGAAAAAAGTACTGAGAAGTGGCGGGGTCATCTTTGAACAAACTTGAGAGAGCTTGATGTAAAAATGCTTCACACAAAATTTGATAAAAGTCTGTCAAGTGGTCTCAGAGAAGAAGTCGTTTAAAGCACAAGTTGACGACGGACGGACGAATGTAGCTTTGCTTAGATGAGCTAAAAAAAAAACCTATTCGTCTCACACCACTATAACATTTCCTATAGGGCTCCATTGTAACATTTATGTCCAAAACAGAGTGAAAAATTAAATTCTGCAGCATGTGTCTGTGCTCAAATTCTTCACTAGTTCAAGATATGCAATTATAAAGGAAACAAGAAATGTCACTGTTAAGTGTCACATGCCCCCCAAATGGTCTGTTGAAAATAAAAATATATGATATAATAGGTAACGATGTATATATGAATAACAAAGGTAATGGACTAATGTTTCAGACTAGACATGCAATTCCATGTTGTTGTTTTTTACATTAAAGCATGACCTTGACCTTTGTGTAACCTTGACCTTGACATCTGATGTAATGGTCTGGGTATTTCAACAGTTAAATGGAGGTGAAACATTATCATGACATGCTGATCACTTGTGTCAAGCTATTTTAAAATCCCTAAATGTAAGTTACAGATCAATCGTTGATCAATTGATAAATTGAACCAAGTGTTTTTGAAACTCATCCATGCATGATCAAGTTATAAGACAGACGTGAAATTTCAAACAGATTCAAAGTGTTGTCATACATACTCAAAGTGTGACAGTGTCTTGGTTTTTCTTATGACACGTCATCATGTCATCTTGATGAATTGAGCCAAGTTAAAGACAAATTCACAAACCAGACACGCAATATCAAACAAACTGAAAGTGTGACCTTGACCTTTGAGGAAAGGTTCTGGGTCTTACATGCGACACTTAATTATGTCATGTTTATCAACTGAGCCTAGTGTTTTGAAAATGTATCCATAGATGACAAAGTTATAGATCGGACAAGAAATCTCACACAGACTGAGTGTTGTCAAACAAACTTAAAGTGTGACCTTGACCTTTGAGGTACGCATGTGGGTCTTACACGTGACACTTTGTAATGTCATGCTGATGAATTGAGCCCAGTGTTTTTTGAAATTTATCCATAGGTGACAAAGTTTCAGACCGGACACGAAATCTCAATCAGACTGAAAGTATCATCAACCAAAGTTAAATCGTGACCTTGACCTTTGAAGTGGGATTGTTGGTGTAATGCGCGAAAGATCGTCATGTTATGTCGGTCATTTGTAGCTAGTATTAACAAAATCCATCTATGCATGACAAAGTTACAGGCCAGGCACGAAATCTCAAACAGACTGAAAGTGTTGTCAAGCAAACACAAAGTGTGACCTTGACCTTTGAAGTATGAGTATGGGTCTTACTTGCGACACATCGTCATGTTATGTTGATCATTTGTAGTCAGTATTTATAAAACCCATCTATGCATGACAAAGTTACAGACCGGACACAAAATCTCACACAAACTCAAAGTGTTGTCAAACAAACTCAAATTGTGACCTTGACCCTTGAGGTATGGGTGTGGGTCTTACTCGCGACACGTCATCATGTTATGTTGATCATTTGTAGCAAGTTTCAACAAAATCCATCTATGCATGACAAAGTTATAGGACGGAAACGAAATACCGGACGGAAGGACGGACGGAAGGACGGACGTCCGTTCTGGTGGAAGTGATGTTGTTGGGTGCGGTTTTTATATATTATAAAAACATCTTTTTTTTTCATAAAACAAAACAAAACCTATTTTCTTTCTAACCCTAATGTCACAAACCTTGAGATCCAACCCTAATGACACTTAAAAAGAATGAAAAAAAGGTGGAAAAAGTAAAAGAACAAGACGCCCAAGAGGGCCTCAGGACGCTCTTCTGACTCATAGTGGCCATAGCACTTTTTGAAATTCTACTATGCAATAGATACATCGGCCATCTTGAATTTTAGATAGAAAAAAATAAATCGTTTGTATAGTCTCCTATGCAAAAGAAACATCCATGTGAAGTTTCAATTTAACTGGCCTAGTGGTTTCAGAATAAATGGAAAAAAAGAGAATTTTCTGTTTTCCCATAGTATCCCTATGTAAAATTCTAAGTCCCCTTACAGGGCCCCTATATATTTTAGCCCCTAAATTCTTATCTGCAATCAAACCCCTACACTTAGGGATAATTTATATCAAATATGTACAAATCTGACATACCGGTTCTTAAGAATTTTTTTTTAATAATTCCCAATTTGTACACTTTTGGGGCCCCTCCTGACCCCTTAAGACATAGGAACATAATCATTTTTACAAATCTTAACTTCTTTCACCTAACAATGCTTTAGTGAAAATATAGGCAAAATCATTTCCATTTAAGAAAAATAATAAAAAAATTGTATTGACATGTGTCCCCTAATTGAACTCTCAGGGCAGGGTCATTTTTAACCCTAGGGACACCATTTGAACGAATCGAACAGAACTATAGTTGGTCCTAATTACTACATAAACATTTTGAAAATCTGTTGGGCCGTTCACGAGAAGAAGATTTTTTTAAATTTTGGACTATTTTTAGTAACGGCGACCATCTTGAATTTCAGATCGAAAAAGAAAATCTTCTATGCAATAGAAACACCCATGTGAATTTTCAGTTTAACTGGCCTAGTGGTTTCGGAACAGATGAAAGAAATTTTTTTTTTGTTTTCCCATAGTATCCCTATGTAAAATTCTAAGTCCCCTTACAGGGCCCCTATAAATATTAGCCCCTAAATTATTATCTGCAATCAAACCCCTACACATAGGGATAATTTATGCATAATATGAACAAATGTGGCATACCGGTTCTTAAGAAAACGAATTTAGTAATTCCCAATTTGTACTCTTTTGGGGCCCCTCCTGACCCCTTAAGACAGTGGAACCCAGTCATTTTTATAAATCTGAACCTCCTTCACCAAACAATGCTTCTGTGAAGATATAGGCAAAATCATTTCCATTTTAAAAAAAATAAATAAAAAAATATTATGACATGTGTCCCCTAATTGAACCCTCGAGGCGGAGTCATATTTAACCCTAGGGACACCATTTGAACAAATCTTACAATACTATAGTTGGTCATCATTACTACATAAACATTTTAAAAATCTGTTGGGCCGTTCATGAGAAGAAGATTTTTTAAGTTTTGGACTATTTTTAGTAACGGCGGCCATATTGAATTTCAGATCGATAGTGCTTCTAACAGACGACAGACGTCAGACGACAGACGACAGACAACGCGCCATCGCATAAGCACTTCTGGCCTTTGTAGATCTAGTAGATCCAGTAGATCTAAAAATGTGTAAAAAAATGGAATTAACCCCACAATGCCATTCTGTACGCATATGGCACTTGTGAGGTGCACATTTGCACCCCACAAGTACAAAAAAAATGCCATTCTGTACTGGCAACGCAACCCACAACTGCCGCTCCAGAAGAACGGACGGACAGACGGACGGGCGGACGCTGCGATTACTATATGCCACCCCCAAAAAAAATTTGAGGGGCATAAAAAAGTATACCTTGACCTGGTTTTTTTTATTTTTTTAAATTCAATGCTTTTGTGAGACCTATCAATTTCCAGAGTAATAATATGTCAACTATTAGCCCTAGATGCGGTTCGAACCAACAATTCTGAAATGACACAGAATTGTCCAGAAAGCTGGTATCAGCATCAAATTTTCAGAGGTGATTTCTAAAATCCGGAGTACTCAAGGGAGATAATAGTGGTGTGAGTCCTATTCTTCAAATAGTCGAGTTAAAAAATGTAGATTTAAGATTAGTTCTGATTATTGGCCGCACAATGCCCCACATGTGTTCACGCCCGCGCCTTTTTCCGCCCATGTCTTAAAGAAAGTGTGAACGTTTTATTTTTTGATTATTTTAATTCTACAAAGTATATAAAGTTGTCAAATTTGAAACATAAGGATATCGGTCGTTACGGTTTATAGCCACATCGAAAAATGGCTAGTTATTACGTTATAGCCCGAATTGCGATTTTGCACGATTTCCACGTGGAACATGTATGCATAAGTACAAGTGGCCAAACTTGTTTTCTCTTCATTCTTTCACACATGTTTAGTGCGAATATCACTGTAGATTTTGAAAATTTATAACAGCGAATATGCCACGTCTATCAGAATGTCAGCGTATCAGGCGTATTGACGCCTTAATGATGCTGGGCAGAGGTGACTCAGTCGCTGCAGTTTCACTGGCACTTCATTGCCATAGAAACACTATAATCAATTTACGTGGTAGGTTTATACTATATAGATATTAACGCGTCGTACGTTTCATCCAAATTCAAAACAATAAAATAAACATATTGGTTAGAAAGGTAACTGTCTAACTGAATAAGCTAAAAAGTGTTACCACGCACACAGGCGACAGAATCGGTGGATAACCTCATTTACCGCTAAAGAAAAAAAATCACCCCATCCCCAATATTTATTTTGTTTGCCCTTACCCTAATCCTAACCCATAAAGCTAAAAAAGGGAGGACTTGCCGACTTGCGATTAATGTTGTATTTTTTTTCATGCATTTCGACTTGTCACGAAAAAACAGTCAAAGGGAATGGATTTTTGTTTTCGGTTTCGGAAACTACAACCATTTATAGTGTTAACCAGCCCTGGTTCGTGGATAAATCTGTAAATTTGATCGGTGAAATAGTTGATTGAATGCTGTTGGTGTCACCATGGCCCAGTGTGAAGTTGGGAACCTTGTCTATATGTAACAGGGTCCGTTTTTATTGGTCTAAGGGAGACAACTCTGTCGACCTTATCCTGTTTATGTCTAATCTTCCAAGAGTTACCTGTTTGTCATGGTTTGTGATTTTTAGTTGACATGTGACCTCTTCTTTGAAAAAATTGTGCAGTCAGCCATTTTTAGTCTTTGTGTGAAGATGTAGTTTTACTTGTGGTCAAGAAATTGTATTTCAACGGTTTGTATTTGTCCTGTATTTGCTAATTGACTAGTTTGTAATGCAAGGCATGGAATCTTTGTATTAGGTTCACTTTGAATTAAGTAACTTTGGAATTGTGAATTTCATGATTGATAAACAATGAGTTTCAGAATAGCAACTGTATTTCTTCCATCACATTTTTCTCTTTTATTCACTGCTAACTTTAACGTTGCAGTATCAAAAGTAACAGTCACTGGGTTGTGTGATGAGATGTGAGACAGTGGTATTCTAGCAGGTCATTCATCCCATAGATGGTAAGTGTCATGAAGTGTTATGTGCAATGTGTTATGTGTAAATATAGATGTCATTAAGTGTTATAGATGTTATAGGACGAATAGCTTACTTGGCCACTAGACGCGTTTGTTGTTATATTCGAAATACGAATGTACGGTGCTTACGAGAATATGTGCATTATGAATTGTGTATTTGCTTTTACTATGTTTGACCATGTACTGACTGTGTTTTTTAACCTTTGTTTGTTTTCAGAGTGTGATGCGTAACAGTCTACTATACTATACTACGTTATGTTTATTAAAGTACTGTATTAAACTGATTGAATTCAAGCTATAGAGTCAGTTTTATTATCGAAATGGACAATCCGAACTCATAGACCCTTCGGGACTCGGACTATCATAATATATAATAGCGCCGAAAACAAACCCCGTAACATCTGGCGCCCAACGTGGTTTTACAGACTTTTGAATAACAATCATTATAGTGTTTTAACTGGAGATCTGTTCACATCTATATAATTATTTTGTACAATGGATTGTACAACTGGAACTCTTCCACCTATTGTGATTACACACAATAGACAGTGATTGTGAATCTAATTTCTAAGGACATTTCCTTAGTTACGTAGTAAATGGACCTTACATAAGGAACTTATTCAGATGTTGAGGGAATTGATACACAGAGATACTCATTCGGATGTCGAGGAAACACATACGTATACACAAATCCATATGTCGAGGGAATTCGAACACAGGAATACTGAGGACAGCAATTTTTCGGAGGAGGCAGGAGAACCGTGCATAAACTTTTAAGAGGATTTACATTTTCAGTGAAATTAGTGCCTTAACTTGACACAGTGTTTTTTTAAATATTTAGTGTTTAACTTGACAGTGTTTTTGAAATTAGTGCTTAACTTGACACATTGCTTGTGAAACCAGTGCATATTTGTGCTAGTGGCCAGTCAGATAAGTTACAGTACAGTATATATACAGTCTACAGAGTGTGAGTACAAAATATTGATAAATATTCATAAATTTGCAGTTATCACTTTAAATACTGAGATATTGAAAGTAATCCTGATTCAGAAATAGTAAATAAAGATTCTGAAACTGAATGTTTTGAAGAGGCTGCAATTTGTGACATATTTATATCAAATTTTAGTGTGATATTGTAGGAATGTAAGAGAAAATCACTTTAACATAACTCATTAATTAAGTGGTGACGGTATTCTCTTCACTCTTTTCTATAATAACTGACCAGTATACTTTCTACATCATTAAACAGTATACCTTAACTTTAACCTGTCAGGGTGTAATAATTGTTATTTTGAAACTCATTTTCAAAACAAATTTCTGGAAAACCAAGTAAACAAAGTGACCTACTTTCGGTTTGTATAGTAGTTTTCATAGCAGTAATTTGGTTTCGATATGGACCGGTAGCCGATTCAATATTAAGAAGAAGTGCTTAAATTGAAACTGTATTTTGGTGTTGTTTAGATTCAAGTCGTTTATTTTTATATCCGTTCATTTTTATTTTGTTTACATTGGTACTTTGGGATTCCCCTCGTTTTCATTGGTGCGCACTGAGATACGAGTGACGTATAACTAGTTCCGGTGCCGGGAATATAACCACGTGACTATCACATGTCTTGAGTTCTGTTATTTCATTGGCCTATATCAAAATACGGGTGACGTAGACATCACATGACAGTCACGAGACAGTAAAACACCGTACTATTTATAACAGATCGAATAGCGTTCTGTTTACGTTAGAGTACATGTATAGTAAATAAATTAGGACATATACAGATAGTATTAACATGCTGTAGTAGAGTTTTCTGAATATTCTAAGTTTGATACAGGTATAACAGGGCTGCATAGAAGAATAGAAGTGCAGTTACTGTAAACAATAAATGTAAAATACAGAATTTTATCTAGATTTATTGTGACAGATAGAAAATTACTTTCATTAGAAATCTGTCAAAATATTTTTTCAAGATTGGAAATAATTTAAAAGTGTTCAAACCAGTGTTATAGTTGGACTTACTTGTTACTGAAACAGATCAAGTTAATTACAACTCATATGAGTGTAATCAAATTGTTACTTGAATAGTTCAAGGCAATTTACAAATTTGGTACATTGTAGTTCGAACTGGTGTAATAGTTCAAGTTACTGATAACTGAGTTATCATTACTTGTTTAACTTAATCATTTTGAGTTTAGTTAATGAGTTAAAGTTACTTGTGAATTACATAGTTCAAGTCACATGTAACTTAAATAAGTTCAGATCAGTGTAATAGCTCAAGTTACTTGCAACTGAAATAGTTCAAGGCATTTGTAACTTAAGCAGTCCATGAACATCTTATAGTTCAAGTTAATATAAAATAATACTTAGTTCTTTTAACTTGAAAGGCAAATAATCAAAGTTCATTATTTATTTTCAAGTTATCTACAACTAAAGGTAATTAAAGTCATTTGTGACTTAGGTAAATAAAGTCAGAATAAAAGTTCAAGTTACTTGAAAGTCATTTGAAACTTGAATTGGTTATAACAGTCTGATCTTCAGAAGAAGAGACTGTTTTTATCTTCAGTAGAATTTTAAATCAAGTTTCTTTTTGCAACTAACCGTACGTTTCTACGTGTGGCAAATCAGAGCTCTGAATTAACGCGTTATTTTCCGCAATCTTTCGAAATGTTTCGGTTAAAATGAATACTTTGAATTGAAAAGTGTTTATAGTGGTGAATTCATTAAAGATACAACTTGGTGATTGTAAGATTGTGCTACAGTTGGAGATCTAGTGAATTGAGTGAATAGAATATTCTAACCAACTCCATTTGAGAGTGTGAAAATATTCAACAGTTTTTGAGTGATCGGGTTATTGAATAAATAGTCACAGACATATCGTGAAAAAGTGATCTGTAATATTTACAGTAGTCAACCGACAACAGAAATTGTGCGTTGCAAGCCATAACTGATATAGATGCAAGGTGTTTCACACTGTATAACCTGAGATAGACACTGATCAAAGGATCTCTATATTGGTGTTAACATAGTGCTACAGTGATAAACATTGGTGTTAACATAGTGCTACAGTGATAAACATTGGTGTTAACATAGTACTACAGTGATAAACTTTGGTGTTAGCATAGTGCTGTGGTGTGATAAAAGACTGTAGTTGATAGAAAACGGAAGTGCTGTATTATAATAAACATATAGTTGTATAAGTGAAGTGTTTATACAAATAAATTAGTGTTAAAAGTAATTGGACACTAACTAAAGTGCAACTTGGATAGATTTTGATTAAAAATACACTGTTTGAAGTGCAGTTTAAAGAAGTCAGAGTTAAATAGACACTGTTTAAAGTGCAATTGAAAGTGATAAAGTGAAATAGTATGATATAGTTTTGAGATACTCTGAACTCAGAAATTACACAAAAAGTGAAGTAGTGCTACATAGCTTTGAAGTGAAGTTAGTGAAAGAGAAATACTTAATAAAGATGGAAGGAGAAGAAGATAAATCAGAGGTTGCCACAGGAGGACCAAAACTAATGACTCCAGAGGAGGAGCAGTTATTAGAAACACTGAAAGTACTTGGAGTTGAGAATGCAGATGCATTAAAAACATTAATTAAAGCCCAGGCTAAGGCATTAGGAGTCTCAAAAGACAAACCACCTAGTGAAACTACTGAAACAAAGCCATCACCATTCAGTTTAAAGACACCTCCAGGAGAGAGGAGTGTTGTAACAGAGCGACCATCAGCCAGTGGTAGGGATGCCCCAAGATATGAAAGATCATATCACTTCCCTAAACTGCCTAGTTTTTATGGAGAGGAAAATAAAGGAGATGTGAGTTGGGCTACATTCAAGTTTGAAGTGGAAGCACTGATAGTAGAAAAAGTATTTAGTGAAGAACAGATATCACAAGGAATTAGAAGAGCACTTAAAGGCAATGCCAGTGATGTTGTTAGGAGACTTGGAACTGGAGTGACCGTGAAACAAATTATAGATAAATTAGAAAGCACATTCGGCAACATAGAAACCAAAGAAAGTATACTTTGCAAATTTTTTTCATGTAAGCAGAAACAAAATGAATCAATAACAACATATACATCTAGATTAGAAGAACTATTTTCCCAGGCTGTTACACTTAAAGGTTTCAGTAGTGCAGATGATGAGCAGTTAAAGAGAGTATTATATGAAGGACTCAGACCTGAAATAAAACATCAAGCAGCCTACAAGAATGACATGATATCAGACTACGACCGATTCAAAATAGAACTGAGAAAGATAGAAGTTGAAATGAAAGAGTCAGAGAAAGAGATAAAGAAGTGTAATGCAGCAATAAACATAGACAAGAAAGAAAATAGTGATATGGCAGAGGTCAAGGAACTACTAAAGAAATTGAACGACAGAATAGACCATTTAGAGAAAGATAAAGAAGATCAAAAGAAAAGTCATGACAACTATTACCCACCACCATGGTCTCAAGGGTATAATTACAACAGAGGTAGGGGAAGAAGTAGAGGAAGAGGTGATGACAGAGGAAGAGGTCGAGGAGTTTACAGACCTAGAAGACCTTTAAGGTCCATGACAATGAGTATTGAGTGTTACAACTGCCATCAGAGAGGTCACATAGCAAGGGATTGCCCAAAAAACGCGTAAGTGCTCCTGTTGTGGGATCGGACAAGAGCACCTCAAAGGATCCCAAACTTGTAGGTGATACAAATGAATCAAAAATTTCGTTAAATGGGATAGAAGTGACAGCTTTACTTGATAGCGGCAGTTGTGTAAGCGTAATATCAAAATCATTGTATGAAGAAAAATTTTTGGACATAGAATTGGAACCACTGAAAGACTTCATTGACATTGAATGTGCAGATGGACAAAAACTTCCATATGAAGGTTACATTGAACTAGAAATTAACATTGCAGATAACCTTCCAGATTCCAACAAACACTCCTGCTTATTTCTAATCAGTCCAAACACTAGTTACTCTGCAAGAACACCTGTTATACTTGGAACCAACATATTAAATCAGCTTCTCTCTGACTACAAAGACAAACTTGGACTTCAATTCCTTCAAAAAGCCCAAAGACAGGGTATGAAAACACCATGGTATTTGGCATTTAGATGTTTGGTGACTAGAGAAAGAGAATTAAAGAAAAATAAACAGAAGATTGCCATCGTAAGAAGTGCTGTTCCTGATAGAATAATACTAAGACCAAATGAATCAATTAATGTTAAAGCATATGCAGACAAAGAGATGGAGTACCATGACACATCAGCTATCATACATGAGTCCGACGAATCTAGTCTACCTTCATACATTGACATTACACCAGCTGTTGTGAATTACAAATATAAACAGAACTCTGAAATCACAGTAAACCTTTCAAATGTAACCACAAACACAGTTATAATTCCTCCAAAGGCGATACTTTGTGAACTACAGCCAGTCACAATAGATCACAATAGCATGAGAAAAGTACAGGAAGAAACCAACAAAGAAGATGTTCTAAATAAGATACATATTGATTCCAGCGATGCCCTTAACCATCAACAAAAACATGAAATTAAAGAACTCCTTGAAAAACACAGAGGTATATTCTCAATTGATGATGCTGATATTGGACAATGCGACAAAATAAAACACAGAATTGACCTTCTTCCTGGCTATGAAACACCATTTAAGCAAAGGCATAGAAGAATTCCACCAGCTATGATAGAGGAAGTCCGACAGCATTTAGATCAACTTCTAACAGCAGGCATTATCAGGAAATCTAAATCACCTTGGGCTAGTAATGTCGTATTAGTACGGAAAAAGAACGGCAAATTGCGAATGTGCGTTGACTACCGTATGCTAAACGACCGTAGCGTAAAAGACGCATATGCCCTCCCTCGCATCGAAGAGGTGTTTGACATTCTTAAAGGAAGCAAGTTTTTTACCACCATAGACATGAAAGCAGGTTATCACCAGGTCGAAATTGAAGAGATTCATAAAGAAAGGACTGCATTTACTGTAGGACCTCTAGGATTTTTTGAATATTTGAAAATGCCTTTTGGTCTCAGCAACTCCCCAGCAACTTATCAGAGGTTAATGGAGGAATGCCTCGGGGATTACAATATGACCATCTGTGTGATATACCTTGATGACCTCATCGTGTTTGCCGAAACATTTGAAGAACATCTTAAAAGATTAGACCTCATTTTGACCAGACTTCACGAGTGTAAACTAAAACTGTCGCCAGAGAAGTGTTATTTCATTCAAAGAAAAGTTAACTTCTTAGGACATGTTGTCTCTGAAGACGGAGTGGAAACAGACCCAGAAAAAATAGAAAAGGTCAGAAACTGGCCTACCCCATCGAATTCGGACCAACTGAGATCTTTTTTAGCGTTCGCCGGGTATTATCGGAGATTCATAAAGGACTTTAGCAAAATAACGAGACCATTAGCTGATCTGCTACCACCAACTTCAACCAAGAAAGGTTCAAAGAAAAACACTAAAGAATGGATCTGGACAGAGAACGAACAACATGTGTTTGAAAACTTGAAGAAAACCTTATCATCACCTCCAGTCCTAGCATACCCAGACTTTTCAAAGCCTTTCGAACTGCATACAGATGCTTCGACCAAGGGTTTAGGAGCAGTTTTATACCAAGATAAACGTGTTGTAGCTTATGCAAGCAGATCGTTAACCAAATCAGAGAAAAATTACAGTGCATACAAACTTGAATTCCTAGCATTGAAATGGGCCATCACAGAAAAATTTTCCGATTACCTACAGATTAACCACTTCACAGTCCTCACTGATAACAACCCTTTAACCTACATACTTACCTCTGCAAAGTTGGATGCGACAGGTCAACGATGGGCATCAGCATTAGGTCAATACAACTTCGACATATTTTATCGTGCAGGAATCAATAATAAAGATGCTGACGGTCTCAGTAGGTATCCTTTTGACAATGAAACAGATCAAAGGAAACCAGAAGACACAGAAATCCCAAAGATAGAGAACGATACGGTCAAAGCTATATGTAGCACCATTACCATTCCAGCCTTTATAGAAACTGTACCATGTGGTAACATAGACATCGTCGAAGCCACAGAAGATCCTAGTCAAGTCATTTCCCAAGTAGAATTCAGAGAAATCAGAAAAAGTCAAAGAGAAGATATAGTTATAGATAGGTGGAGGCGTGCTGTTATAGACAATAAGATTCCAACGAAGAATCTCACGAAAGAAGACATAGTAATGAGAAGACATTTTAAGAATTTTACCATGAAAAGGGGCATATTATATCGGAAAATAGACGATGGCGAAAACACAAAAGAGCAACTAGTCATACCAGAAAAATATAGAAGAGACATGTTGAAAGGACTACACACAGATATTGGACATCCTGGTCGAGAGAGAACGTTACGACTTCTAAGAGAACGATACTTTTGGCCAGGAATGTACACAGACGTCGAATCATACATAGAGAAGTGTGGAAGGTGCATGAGAAGAAAGAACAACACTAATAATAGAGCACCTCTAGTGAATGTAACAACAACATACCCTCTAGAGTTGGTGTGCATGGACTTTCCAACACTAGAACCATCAAAAGGAGGCTTTTCGAATATTCTTGTCATAACAGACCACTTTACAAAATATGCTTTAGCAATTCCAACCAGAAACCAAACGGCAAAAACAACTGCAGAAACTCTTTACAACAATTTCATTATACACTATGGGATACCAACTAGATTACATTCAGACCAAGGGGCCAACTTCGAGTCAGAAATCATAAAAGAACTTTGCCAACTTTTGAACACTAAGAAAAGCCATACAACCATATACCATCCTATGGGAAATTCAACACCAGAGCGCTTTAACAGAAGTCTCTTGGATATGTTAGGCACACTTGAAACGACACAGAAACAAGACTGGAAGAGATATGTACCTTCACTAGTGTATGCGTACAATTGCACTCCACATGAGTCAACAATTGTAGCACCATTCGAACTGATGTTCGGACGGAAAGCAAAACTCCCAATAGATACTATGTTTGAACAGGCAACTGAAGATGTTAATACAAAAAAGACCACGAAAGAATACTTAGACGACTTAAAAGACCGCATGAAGAAAACAAGAAACATAGTTAAAGAACACAATGACAAAGCTCGTGCTAAACAGAAGAAATATTATGACATCAAAGCTAAAGCGGCAAAAGTAGAAGTTGGTGATCAGGTTCTGATAAAAATTATGAAATTCGAAGGCAAGCACAAGATATCTGACAAGTTCGAAGAGGAAATATATAAAGTCATTGATCAGCCAAGAATCGACATTCCCGTCTTCAAGTTAAGATCACTGAACTCAAAGAAAGTGAAAACATTACACCGAAACCATCTTCACCCTGTTAAACACAGAGTAGAGGAAGCTGAAGATGAAGAGAAAGCTGATAAATTAAAAGAACCAGATATGACAGAACATGATAAGGAGGATGCATCCATCGATAGACATGAAATGAAAGAGAAAGGAACCGACGTCGGAGAAGAAACAGAAGACTCAGATGAAGAAGATATGTTTGTAGATATTACAAATAAAGGTGGGGACGCCCATATTCCTTCTGGATCAAAATCTTCAGAGAGAAAAGAGATTGCTAATGAATCGGATAGAAAAGATGATGTAGAAATTGGTATTCTAGAAGAAGTACCACGGACAGAAGAAGAAAGTGGAATAGAAGATAAAGAAGACAGTGGCGTTCTAGAAGAACCACCACAAGTAGAAGATCATACACGCAATACTGCAGAAGAGACAATAGAGAGAGAGGAAACAGATGTGGAACGATCAGAGATAGAAGATGACAGGAATGAAGATATCGTAGAAGAACAAACTGAACCAACAGATGCAAATCTTGATGATAAGACGGTAGATGAAGTAGAGAAGCCTGAAGATATAGCCAGAGACATAGAAAAGACTAAAGACAAGCCAAAACCAAAGCCACCTCCTACACCAGCACCAAGACGCTCAGGTAGGGACAAGAAACTACCAGCAAAGCTTGATGATTATCAGATGTATGCCATGACACCAAGACCCTATGATTCCAAGATTCAAGCCATGAATGTCCTCATGGAATCAGGTATATTGAATCAGGTGGATACAGAAGTGGCACATCGACTATTACAAGCTATTATGAAATGATTTTACTGTTGTTAAATGACAAACATTGAATTTTGAAATGTAATGTTTTAATAAAAATGTGTTTTATGAATTTTAATTGAATACCATGATGTTGTTATTGTCTTTATATCTAAATGCGAGGTCGCATTTCAAACGGGGAGTGGAGGTTAAAAAGTTGAAAGCATGTTTTACAATTACAGATTGTTTAATAGATAGATTTTGTAAATATTGTGTACTTGTATGGGTAGAGTATTTCTCATATATGTTATGAGTTAGCAATTGACGTAGTGAAAAGATTATGAGTACAGATGTAGTTTTTTTCATACATACTATGAGATAATAAGTAGATTACTGTAGTGATGTAAGTATGTATAGACTTAGGTATGGACAGACCTAAGAATGACACGACAAATGACGAGACGTCATTTCTTCAGGCCAGGGAAGTGTGTAACAGGGTCCGTTTTTATTGGTCTAAGGGAGACAACTCTGTCGACCTTATCCTGTTTATGTCTAATCTTCCAAGAGTTACCTGTTTGTCATGGTTTGTGATTTTTAGTTGACATGTGACCTCTTCTTTGAAAAAATTGTGCAGTCAGCCATTTTTAGTCTTTGTGTGAAGATGTAGTTTTACTTGTGGTCAAGAAATTGTATTTCAACGGTTTGTATTTGTCCTGTATTTGCTAATTGACTAGTTTGTAATGCAAGGCATGGAATCTTTGTATTAGGTTCACTTTGAATTAAGTAACTTTGGAATTGTGAATTTCATGATTGATAAACAATGAGTTTCAGAATAGCAACTGTATTTCTTCCATCACATTTTTCTCTTTTATTCACTGCTAACTTTAACGTTGCAGTATCAAAAGTAACAGTCACTGGGTTGTGTGATGAGATGTGAGACGGTGGTATTCTAGCAGGTCATTCATCCCATAGATGGTAAGTGTCATGAAGTGTTATGTGCAATGTGTTATGTGTAAATATAGATGTCATTAAGTGTTATAGATGTTATAGGACGAATAGCTTACTTGGCCACTAGACGCGTTTGTTGTTATATTCGAAATACGAATGTACGGTGCTTACGAGAATATGTGCATTATGAATTGTGTATTTGCTTTTACTATGTTTGACCATGTACTGACTGTGTTTTAACCTTTGTTTGTTTTCAGAGTGTGATGCGTTACAGTCTACTATACTATACTACGTTATGTTTATTAAAGTACTGTATTAAACTGATTGAATTCAAGCTATAGAGTCAGTTTTATTATCGAAATGGACAATCCGAACTCATAGACCCGGCTTCGGGACTCGGACTATCATAATATATAATAGCGCCGAAAACAAACCCCGTAACATATATATCTAAATCCATAACCCTTTTTTTTTTAATTTTTAGCTTTATGGGTAAGGGTAAGGGCAAAAAAAAATATGGGGGAGCAGGTTGGGGGGGGGGGGGGGGGGGGGGGGGGTTTAAGGGGGTGATTTTTTTTTCTTTATCGGTAAAGGGGGTAATCCAAACACCGATACTGCCGCCTGTGATCACACATAGTATTCCATCATTGGATTTTCAGAAAATCAAAAATATAAATGAGCACTATCTTTTGCGTTTCAGTTTATAACAGATATGCAACAAATTTGACGACAATATGAATCACACGCTGTTCTTAACTTATCTCGCAAGAGCGTCATTATACATTCAATTTTACTTACCAGCGTAAAAACTGTCCCTTTCTCTTCTCGAATAAATATGGCAGTTCTGCTTGAAGCGGTTTCTCCGAATCGATGACGTATCAATGTATGATGGTGTCACCGGTTTTCGACAACTTAAGAATCGCCGTTAAATATTTCAATACAAACTTGATGTTGACGCTTAATGCTTGTACATAACAGTTAATTAACCATTAAATAGTAATTTTCTACACAAAAGATAACAAATATATGCTCACTGCTTTCACATTCCGTTATATCACGGTGCATTTACGTTAGATCACGGTGACCCCAATAATCTCCAACAAAATGGCGTCACCTGAATTCGAGCACATGATAAATGACGTAATGTGTCAACACTGAAATGACACGGGGATGCCGAAGAGCAAATAAATGAAAGTAGAAAATACAGCACTTACCTTACGAATGAATGAAGGATTATTTCCAAAGAAAAACATTGTTTATTAAAAAAAAGTAAATATATTTAAAATATTTAATACACAAAATATAATACAACAATGTATTTAAACTTCATAAACATTTTTAAATGTGTTAACACTAACTGAAAAGAGATGTTTAGGCTATCTGCAATATTGTTAATATAAACTGTTACTTTTCACAACATGGACACATAAATTCTATGTGCCTTCTTACAGTGCGAACTTTACAACAAAATCTGAGATGGATCCAGTGATAGCATTTATCACATTGACACCATTTCACAAAAACTACGTCAGTGCACTCTCTTAAAGTTGGTGGTGGATGTCTGTGGCAAACACAACATTTAGACGATTCATCATCTGTTGAACTGCTATCCTCGTCTTCGTTGGAATCCTCAACATAAAATGCGGATGGACCAGGTTGTGGAGAGTCATATTGTTTGTTCTTTTTGGTGTCCAAATTTGATTTATTTTGCGTTTTTTTTTGTTTTGGGTTTGGGTTTACATGGTTTTTTTTGTTTACATGAAGTTTGGAAGGGTTCTCTTGGTTATACTGTTTCATTTGGCATGTTACAGATTCTTCGGTTATAGCTCGACCAGACACGATAGGATGTAATGACTTTCTTTTCTTGCCTTTATTTTGTTTGGCACTAACAATATTAAGACAAGAAAAGAATTCTTCCGCATTTGGACCATTCTCTTCGTTCCTGCAATGTATGCCAACACCATTGATTTGATCATCATCAATAGCATGCAATGCTGAAGGCTGTGCAGATGGAGATGAATCTATATGTTCAGGTGTATGTTGACTGTTTGTGTTCGTATCTGCAGGAGCAGGGTGGTCCAGGTTTACATCTGCATGAGCAGGGTAGTCCATGGTTAAATCAGCAGGAGCAGGGTGGCCCAGGTTTACATCTTCAGGAGCAGGGTGGCCTGGCTCAACAGAAATGTCAAATATTGAATGCGGTGTTAATTTTGTCTGATCTATGGCTTGTGGGTTCCATGGATAAACACCAGCTTTACGGAAAGCTGAACGAAGATTCTCTGGAGATAATGCATGAGTATAAGCTTTACTGGATATTTCACAAATGTTGTGGCGATTGATGATTTGTCCAGGGTGTTTTCTCAAGTATGCCAGGGATTCTGTACTGTATATCTTTTCCAAAGGTCCAAAGCATCCAACATCCATAGGTTGGAGGATGTGAGAACAATGGGACGGGAAGACGATCAAATGTATACCTATTTGTTTAGCCCATTCAATTACAGACAATGTTAGATGACTGGCATGACCATCGAATAACAAAAGCACTGGATTATCTGGAGTAGATCGTACATATTTTTGAAAATGTTCTTTAAGGTAAGTTTAAAAAACTGCAGAAGTGGACCATCCTTTGTCTGTCACGGTGCCAGCTGTTCCAGGTAAGCCTCCATTGAGCAACTCATCTCTCATTCTCTTTCCTGCAAAAACATAATATGGTGGGATTTGCTGACCTAATGCATTGCCACACCCAATAATAGTTGTGTTGGCAGCTCTTGGTGATGTTATTGCTTGTGCAGGAATGCCACGTGCTGAAACAACATTTGGAGGTCGGTGTTCCGTTGAGATGCCCTTTTCGTCCAAATTGTAGATGGCTTCAGGTTTGTTAAGCAAATCATACCTAATCATGTTGGATTTCAGTTCATTGAAATACGTATTGACAATTCCAGGTGACGCACTCTGTGCCCTGATAGAAGCAAGACCCCTAGGTTTAACAACGTGC
Organism: Panopea generosa; assembly: GCA_029582155.1. NCBI lineage: Eukaryota > Metazoa > Mollusca > Bivalvia > Adapedonta > Hiatellidae > Panopea > Panopea generosa. The sequence goes on from CM055904.1 coordinate 15,215,264, forward strand.
AACTCGGGCCATCGACTAAGAAAGCCATAAAACCATTACATACAAAAATGTTGTGATTTGTCTCTTTTCCCCATATGAACTGCAAGATCTGATGCAATTTCTAACACTTGGGCTCTGGTAAAACCAAATCCAAGCTCGGCCATGTAGGTGATGTGTTTCACTAGTCTTGCTTCTTCTTCTTGTGTTAACAGAGGATCAGGACCAGATTTTACTGTTTCTTCTGAAATCCTACCATCCACTCTGTCTCTTAGCGTTGTCACAGGCACATTATGATCTATTGCGGCCTTTCTTACAGACATATTTTGCTCTCTTATTGACTGTATAGCACTTGTCATAGCTGTTGGTGACCATATTCTGTACTTCTTTGTCTGTGACAGTTTCTTTGGAAATAACTGGGAACGATAAAAAAAACAAAATATAAACATTTTTTAATTAGACAATATTCTTACTAGTTTACATTTTATTTGTTCACCTCAGTTTATTCCACAACTGCCATTTTAAACTATTAACCACGTTCCATTATATTATAACATAAAATCCTATGATAATTTCAATGTCAGTTTTCAAAAAAATCTATAAGAAGGGTGCTCCTCTAGAGCCTCAATATCTTTTGAGATGCGCTCTCACTTCCGGCTGTCACTACTTGACCTTGACCATGCATATATTTACTATCAGCAGACGACGTTGGAATTAATTTTTCTTAAAGAAAAATAAGTTTTAAACTGTTTTTTTGACAACCGGAAAATGGGAATAGTGAGAAACACGTTTTTTCATGCTTGTATAACACAATGACGATGTTACCTGTATGGGAAGCATTGTTTGTGAGTATTTTTTCACGATCAATAACACTGTGGCTTCTGGTTGTAAATATTTACATTTCTGCAGGAAGTTCAAATACGCGTGCGCGATATTCGTAATTCTGGGAAGTGATCGATTTCAGGTGACGCTCGAAAACAGGTAACGGCACCATACGGTTAGCCTTTTGTTCCACCAAGTGGATCAGAAAACGCTTCACTATCTAGATTTGATCCCTCCTTCTGTGTCATGTGACGGTTTTTGGCACCGCCTTGATGGACATTCGGAGCTCCGCGGACACTGCTGTAACGCTTTGGCATTCGGACAAACTCTCCAATTATCCTAATTGAGCTCGAGATAAATACCAGCCATTTGTACTACTTCGGTCCAGTGGACGGAAATAGATAACAACAACAACAACGGCGATGGCGGCGTACTGTAGAAACTGTAGTTTTTGCGGATTGATTAATGATAATCGCGACAATCTGTTAATGGATGGAAGAAAGCATGAACAGATGAAGGCGGTCATGATGTTTTATTTCGAGACCATCATACAACACATTGATACAGTGTGCAGGAACTGCTGGAATAGACTACTCAATTTTTATAAGTTCTAGAGGTAAATTTTGTCGTAGACTAACCGGTTTTCGCGTAAACGTAAACAAGTTTCTGATTTCATGCACTTTGTAAACATTCAATTATTTCAATAAAGTGCAATTGATAACGTCACGTGTTAATGCAACTGTTTAAGTACTACATCAAATCCTAACTATACAGCTTCAGTAAATATAGAAATTATGATTGATAATGGAAAATATGATTATCCAAGTTGAAATTGATTAATTGAATGTTCAGTGTCATTTTTATGACATCAACATCTAACATATGATACGCGGTACTTGAATCTCATACTCAAAGAGAGGTAAGCTGGTAAGTGCCTATTTCACTAAGTACTGCGGTTGAATTTAATGCTCTCGGTGCTTCAATTTCCCCTTTATCGCACTTCTATAATTTGTGTAAAGTTTACTGCATAAGCTTAAATGCAGAGTACCTCGGCGCTCTCTAATACAGTCAAAGTGTACACACTGTAAATTGTATATTGGTGTGTGTTATCGCATTGTTCACAAGGTGTTATTGGACTCTACAATGCTTAATTGCTTTCAATTACAGTCGTTTCATAAGGGTGCAGGACGAAGCGTACCACTGTCTTAGCGTACCACTGCCTTTACGTACCATTTCAGGACGAAGCGTACCACCTATAGATTATATAGTAGTAAATACCTAGTGGGGCGCTCGATAAAAGGTGTGAATAACAACATAACAAGTGTCATTTACATGGTGATAATATATAATACGTGTGAATAACTTATTAAATGAAAATATAGTTAGGTTATAAAGAACGAGAAAACACAAAGATAATGTTTTTGATTAAAAAATTTATTTTTGTCATAATTAATTGAAATATGATAAAACATACATTTTTTCTCTTAAAACATTAAAAAATTTATTTTTGTCATAATTAATTGAAATATGATAAAACATACATTTTTTACCTGAAATATGATAAGACATACATTTTTTTCTCTTAAAACACATTTTTTTCAATCAAACATTTAACAAATAGCACATTTTACATATAGCACATACAAACTTTTTTTTTTGTCATAATTAATTGATAACCTGAAATTTGATAAAACATACATTTTTTACCTGAAATATGATAAGACATACCTTTTTTTCTCTTAAAACACATTTTTTTCAATCAAACATTTAACAAATAGCACAATTTACATATAGCACATACATTTTACATATAGCACATACAAACATTTTATTTTTGTCATAATTAATAGATAACCTGAAATATGATAAAACATACAAACATTTTTTTTTTTATTTCAAACATTTAACAAATAGCACATTTTACATAAAACACATACATATATACATATTTTACTCATCTTCGCCGTGGTCATCTACTCTGGGGATAGGACCATGGCCTATGAGATTGCTGCACTCTCTAAGTAACTTCGACGTTGTAAACCCTTCTTCTTCTTCGTATTGATCCCACAGATCAAACAGACGTCCATGTACTTTTGCGTATTTCTTGCGTTGGTTTCTTGTCACCAGATTTTCAGATACCAGTCTTACGGTTATGGAGACATCTTGTGCCTCGGATCTCAGAAGTGGGACTAAAACGTAGAATGGGAGGCTGCTGCCGTTCGCTCTCGAGTTGAGGCCCCTATGCCAACCTGTAAAGATAAAAGTGAACTATTAAATATATATATATAATTAAAATGTTGCGCAAAATAAATTATTTAATTTATCAGTTAAAGAACAGAACATATTTAATATGACTTATACAAAGTACATTCATCTCGTCCTACAAAACATATTTACACATAGTTAAATTTAGGGATACATACCATCAACGTCATTGTTCGTTCTCACGGTCTCCCGGAACACGGACCAATGTTCCGGTTGCCAGATGTGGCCCTCCACCCATGTATTTCTTACGTACTGGACTAGGTGGAGGACTTGTTCGTTGCCCCCCTGGTCAGCGAGTTCGGTTAGATTGTCGAAGGCACCCCTCATATTTTTTCACCATAAAACTAGTAGTTTACTTCTCATAATCATACATACCTTGACAGAAGCTTTCAATTTCGTCTGTACCCGGAGGAGGATCTAACAACTCCCTAAAATAAAGAATTAAAATTAATAAATATTCATATTTAAGAGCAACATGAAACATGATAAGATTTCAGTTATATATCGTCAATTGAAATGTATAGACCCCTTGTAACATATTCTCGGTATTGTTTTAAAGATATGTCATGTTTCACATATATTATACATCATACATATAGACCCCTTGTAACATATTATCGGTATTGTTCCATTATCTCATAAGTATCTACGTTAATCTATTTTAAAGATATGTCATGTTTCACATATATTATACATTATACATATATAAATCGATCGCGATGATTAAATTACTAAAACTACTTACTCGTCTTCAATTCGGGGCGGATGTTGGAGGTCGACCTCCACATTGAACGACGTATCTGGGATACGCGACGGCTCCATATGTATCATGGAGTCATTCTCTGTGGGTAGTGCTAGTGGAATCAGAAGATGGGTTCTGTCAGCAGAGTAGTCTGTGATGTCAGCAGCATAGTCTGTGATGTCGGCAGCAGAGTCTGTTGTGTCTGTTGTTGCTGTTCTACATTCTAGGCAAGACCATTCAAGATTGATCTGCCCCTTCTGCAACTGACGATACTGAACATGTGTGATGCCTGCAATAAAAATACAAATAAATAACAGATGGCTTTCTTCGAAATTAAATCTTTTCACAATTTGATTTATTACTATTCTAGCTATATTGTACGAATTGATGCAAATTAGACAAAATGAACATTAGATAATACTATATAAACCTCTATCAGAGGTAGTTGGTATTCACATTGATATTAACCACTACACACGTTTTAAAAGATATTTGAACAAAATACTTACCAGTATTACACTTACGATGCTGCCATCGGGCACATTCGTCGCACTGGATAGCGTGACTTCGTCCAGTGATATTTACAGCGCAAGAGATACACGGAAATTCAAATGCCATTGCTGATTTATGATGTTTCCAATGAAACTACTGTCATATATATACGATTTTATCTTTGTTTGTCTCGCGACATTGAGTACTTAATTAGTTCACAGAGAACTCCTTTAATTGGAACCCAAATTAGGATAATAATATAACAAACAATCAAATATTGTATAATATAAGATTAATAAATGATTTAATTACGGAGAACTCTTTCAATCAGAACCCAATTAAGTTAATAATATAACAAACAAGCAAATAGTGTTTTATATAAAATTAATTAATGAATGAACACATCGTTATTCATTAATTAAGTATAATTATTTAAGTTGTAATTACAATGAACTCCTTTAACCAAATTAAGATCCCGAAATAGTACAAATTGGTTATTATATACACAGCCAAAGAGTTATCAAAATAGAAACATAAAACAGAAAGAAAAACACAATTACACTGGAATGTAAATAAATAACAGCAACATGTAGTTAAATCATAGACGTATTTTAATTCATAAATATAAATAACATAATACACTTTTAACAGTTTAACAAGTGATACATTTATATCATTAAAAAAATAAATACATAATACACTTTTAAACAGTTTAACAAACAATTTATTAATATTAATAAAATTTCACTATATAATCTATATGTGGTACGCTTCGTCCTAGAAAGTGGTACGCTTCGTCCTGGTACGGTTAGGCAGTGGTACGCTTCGTCCGACATTCTTTCATAACCTGGTTGATTCGTACCCTAGCCCTGGTCGATGATAATTTTCCATACTCATCTATTTATTTTTTTAATTCTAGAAAAGTTGATATCAGTATAAGATATGTTATATCAGGTACATATCCCTTGTAAATTAGTGATGTTTGAAATATATTTGAGAGTATTAAAACCCTTCAGTTTTATTACCAATAGTTTATAATTTCTAAATTTACACTGTCGGCATTGATTTTATTATTAGATAAATATTTGTGAATTGAATTGCTTGTTATATTTTTATTCATTAACCTTCTGGCAACAGTCTCTCTGATGATTCATATAAGATGTTCAGGCTTCTCCACAGGTCATTTAAGTACATGGGGCACCCCAGCATTTAAATGGTATTCATCTAGCACTTACATTCTTTAACAGAATTTTGCAAAAGCTTACTTTCTTCTAAGTCATGGTTTTTTCTTTGCATATATTTTCTCATTGTAAATTTTATTTAAAATGAAAAACAGTAATATGATGACTTAACCTGATTAATAAGTTTTATTAGTGAAATATATTTCAATGAATGCCTTTCACAGAGCTTGAAAATGTGTTTAAGTGTTCTTACCCTACTAGGCTAGTGCATGCATTCCTTCCTGTGGAGAACCCTGACATTATCTATCATTTTCTTTCATCTCTCAAAGCTGATTCAAGTGGGAGAAATCATTGGTTACTTGCAGATATCAAATTCCATGAAAGATCACAATACCACCCACCGGGGTGACCCCCAACAAGAGGTCTCTCGACAAATTATATTAGTTAAATGACATCAACTGTAAAGTGCAAAAAATGCCTGTGTATGTTGCCAATTGCTCCGAACCGAGACAACAAATAGTTTCCCAAACAGTTACAAACCAGTTGGGACTCGACATCGGTCCCAAAATGTTAATGTAGAAATAAGAAAAGTTAAACATTAGAGAGGAAGCTGATGGAGGTTTGTTTACAAGTATAATTAATAAGTAATATTTTTGGTATAATTAATATAATACACTTGTATTCATTCTCCAGTTTGGGCTGTTTCTTTATATATTCAGCTAAAATTATAACACAATATTTGCTTATATACATAATTGTTCCTGGTGTTGAGTACATCTTTATAGTGTAATGTAACACACTTTTCTATATGAAAAGAGCTCCAGGTTCAAGTCCTGGTGAAGACTTCAACACTTTCAATCATTGACCAACATAAACACTTACTTTTATCAGGCATAACGCTAACAGACATTGAACTAGCCTAAAGTTTCTCATCAACTGTTATGAAAACACAAAATTGTACTATCCTTCCTGAAATATACATGTTCCAAATTACAGATCAAAACAATTTTACTACATTCATTTCATTAATTCGAAACATATTTGCATTGCATAGTAAGAAGCCTCCAACAGATATCCGTAGTTGGAATTGAACCAACATCTTCCATCTTAAAGATCGATGTACTTCATTGTACTATAAGGATGCATCTTGAAGCTACATTTAAGCACTGCACACTAATTATAAATATAACCCTGTTTTCAATGGCTGATGAAAAAACATAATTTGGTGAGAAACAATTACTCTGCAAAAGTCATTTGAACTAAGCATGACCCAAAAGTAATTGCAAAACCAGTACATTCCTATTGATTTGGGTATAAATAATGCAAGTCCCATTTTATGAATAATTGCAGCTTGCACAATAGTCATGTTACATTTGTATACATTAATATATTTAGAATGAAACTCTTGACTACTATTTTAAGGTATTATTATATCATGACTTACCAGTTGTATTCTGTGTAATTTAGTTTTGTTGCATGAAGCCATAATATGAAAAAACTATCACAGTTTACTTAATTAATAAATTCACATTAAAGTATCTAAAAAAAGTTACGGATAATGGATAGTTTTCACAAAACAAACATAGTAACAGACAAACAAACAAATATTTTATTAGACATAAAACAGCACTTGCGTGTTTTATACTCATACAACAAATATCAATGTAAACATAAAACAAAAATTAAATATAATATTGTCAATATTCATCCAAATGAACCCAGAGTTGGCCCATGCAGAATATCATTTTCCTATGATCCTCTCAAGATGATGATTGCTTATCTCTCACTGCTAAGGTTGTAGCTTAGAGTCGCGCTTGCTCCAAAAACTTCATGCGAAAAAGTTAGCCAGTTACTTGCAGAAGTGTGGTAGTTCAACTCCGATTCATTCTGAGGTCTTCCTCCACCAAAAACTGTATATGTCATTATGTCATTATATAAACTGAAAGTATATTCAAGGTGAAGTGTTTGGTGTAGAGTCCCAGAGACAGCAGGGCCTGATTAGCTCAGTCGTTAGCATGTCTGACTATCAATCCAAGGGTCATGTATGTGAGTGTTATGTTACAATGTCACCAGATTAAAAGAAGCATATTTAATTAAGTAAACAAGAGGACATATGTAAAAACATTCTCTTTACTTAAAAATTATAATTTTTGGAAGAAATACAACTCGAGGGCTCAGCGCAACACTATTGTAACTCCGTTTTTTCCAAAAATTGTTTTTGGCATACATTACTGTAGTTTTACAATGTGCATCTTGTGTTAAAATTTGGTCCTGATATTTTAAATAACTTTGAAGATATTCACTTTTGGTGAAAATATTGTATCTCAAATACACTAATTCTTTAGCGCAAAACTATTGTAACTTGAGTTACAATAGTTTTGCACCAAATAATATCTTGGAGACCTTTATTTATATTGGTGCAAAACTATTGTAACTTGAATTTAAATTTTATTAAACCCAGTTATCTTGTATAACCACACTTTTATTTAATCCAAGAATATTGCAATACATTAGTTTCAAATGATAGTTCAGAAAAATCTAGCAAGATTTTGAAGAAATACAGGTATTTTTTTTTTTTTTACTAATCTTTGAAAACATTTTAATTTGATAATAAAGTAATTTAGTCAGATGAGTATGTTAAATGTTTTATTGATTTGGACATTAGTGACAATGAAATCGATGATTAATAATTAATTGTGCTATAAAAGAGCCATTTGTTGATATTTTGTTTAAAAATCTGATTATTAAAATTTGCAGTGAATTGTTTGGTTTGCATTTTTTTTATAATAAAAAGGCCGTCCAATCGAACAATATTACTCAACATACTTTTAATGTATACCAATTATAACTTTACTTAACCAATATATCCCTTTTGAAAACTTCCAAAATGAGATATTATTCTAATTACCTGGTACACTCAGTATTATTCTTTTTAATATATCAGTACTAGAAGTCAACACTGTATCTAATTATTTTAAAATGGCTGTTAAAGAACCAAAACAATATATTTTAGATATCAATAAACCTTGGTTTCTCAGAATTAATTTGATGTGTGTAGAGGGTACAGCTGGTACTGTGGTTGGTATTGTGGGTGTAGAAGGTACAGCTGGTAGTATAGGGGGTATAATGGTTGTAGAGGGTATATCTGGTACTATAGTTGGTAGTGTGTTGAATAAGGTATTTCTGGTAGTGTAGTGAGTATGGTGGATGTACATATGGTACTATAGTTGGTTGTGTTGGTGAAGAGGGTACCTCCTGTAGTGTAGTGGGTATGGTGGATGTACATCTGGTACTATAGTTGGTTGTGTGGGTGTAGAGGGTACATCTGGTAGTGTAGAGGGTATGTAGGATGTAGAAGGTACATCTGGTACAATAGTTGGTTGTGTGGGTGTAAATGGTACATCTGGTACTGTAGTTGGTATTGTGGATGTAGAGGATACAGCTGGTAGTGTAGTGGGTATGGTGGGTGTAGAGGGTACAGCTGGTAATGTAGTTAGTATGGTGGGTGTTGAGGGTACAGCTGGTACTATAGTTGGTAATGTGAGTGTAGAGGGTACATCTGGTACTATAGTTGGTAGTGTGGGTGTAGAGGGTACATCATGTAGTGTAGTGGGTATGGAAGATGTACATCTGGTACTATAGTTGGTTGTGTTGGTGTGGAGGGTACATCTGGTAGTGTAGAGGGTATGGTGGATGAAGAGGATACATCTGGTACTATAGTTGGTTGTGTGGGTGTAGAGGGTACATCTGGTCTGTAGTTGGTACTGTGGATGTAGGTGATACAGCTGGTAGTGTAGTGGGTATATATTGGGTGTAGACATTACAGCTGGTAGTGTAGTCGATATATAGGGTGTAGAGGGTACAGCTGGTAATGTAGTTGATATTGTTGGTGTAGAGGGTACAGCTGGTAGCATTGTTTGTGTTGTGAGTGTAGAAGGTACAGCTGGTAGTGCAGTTGGTATGGTGGGTGTAGAGGGTATGGCTCTTAGCATAGATGATATAGTGGGTGTGTATGGTACAACTGGAAGCATAGTTGGTATAGTAGGTGTTGAGAGTACAACTTGAAGCATAGTTGCTATGGTGGGTGTTGAGGGTACAGCTGGTAGTGTAGTTAGTATGGTGGGTGTTGAGGGTACAGCTGGTAGTGTAGTTGGTATGTTGGGTGTAGAGGGTATGGCTTGTAGCATAGATGATAATGTGGGTGTGGATGGTACAACTGGAAGCATAGTTGGTATGGTGGGTGTTGAGGGTACAACTTGAAGCATAGTTGGTATGGTGGGTGTTAAAGGTACAGCTGGTAGTCTAGTTATTATGGTGGATGTTGAGGGTACAGCTAGTAGTGTAGTTGGTATGTTGGGTGAAGAGAGTACAGCTGGTAGTGTAGATGGTATCGTAGTCGTAGACAGTACAGCTGGTAGTATAGTTGATATGGTGGGTGTAGACGATAGGGAACAGCTGGTAGTGTAGTTGGTAATGTGAGTATAAAAGGAACAGCTGGTAGGGTAGATGGTAATGTGAGTATGGAAGGTATAGTTGGTAGTGTAGTTGGTAATGTGAGTATAAAGGGTACAGCTGGTAGTGTAGATGGTAATGTGAGTATGGAGGGTATAGTTGGTAGTGTAGTTGGCAATGTGAGTATAAAGGGAACAGCTGGTAGTGTAGTTGATATTGTGAGTATGGAGGGTATAGTTGGTAGTGTAGTTGGTAATATGAGTATAAAGGGTACAGCTGGTAGTGTAGTTGGTAATGTTAGTACGAAGGGTACAGCTGGTAGTGTAGTTGGTATTGTGAGTATGGAGGGTATAGCTGGTAGTATAGTTTGTATTCTTGGTGTGGAGGGTACAGCTGGTTGTGTAGTTGGTAATGCGAATATAAAGTGTACAGCTGGTAGTGTAGTTGGTATGGTGGGTATTGATATTAAAGCTAGTAGTTTAGTTGGTATGTAGGCTGTATAGGGTACAGCTGGGAGTATAGTTGGTATTATGGGTGTAAAGGGAACAATGGGTGATTAAGATGGTTGATATGGTATAGTGGATGTAGTTAGTACAGTGAGTAGTTATATGGATGCAGAGTGGACATTGAGTAGTGGTGTTGCAGTTGGTATAATGAATGTAATGGTTGCATTGGGTAGTGATGTTGATATTTAGGGGGTTGTGAGTAGTGAAGTAAGTAAAGAATTATAGATGATGTAGAAGGAACAGTGAAGAGTTGAGATGGTATGGTGGATGTAGTGTCCATGAAACAGACGGTAGCGATGTTGGTATGGTGCATTGGGTAAAGTGGGTAGTGATGTTGATATAATGTGGATTGTGAGTAATGAAGTTGGTATGTGGATGTTTAGGGCACAGTGGGTAGTGATGTTGGTATTGTTGATGTAAAAGGTACAGTATGTAGTTGAGTCTGAATGGCGGGTGTAGAGGGTTCAGTAAGTAATGAGGTTCTGGTTGGTATTATAGATAATGGTTGGTAGAGAGAATACATTACCTATATACTGAAGTAATGTAGAGGGAACATTGGAGTTCATAAAGTGAATGTAAATGTACAGTGGATAATGGTACTGGATTGGTGGGTGTAATGGTTCAGTGGTTAATTAGGTCAGTATGATGGTTGTAGTGGATGCAATGGGAAGAGAGGGGTTGGTATGGTGGATGTTGAAGGTACAGTGGATAGTTGAGTTGGTATGGCGATGGAGTGGATACATGTAATGGATATAAAGGATCAGTGTCTTATGGATTTGGTTTGGACGATGTTGAGGATGTAGTTGAAAATGGTGCTAGTATACTAGATGTAGAGTGTAGAGTTGATGATGTTTGTATGGTGACTGTATAGGGTACAGTGGGTATAATGATGTTAGTTTGCTGGTGTAAAGGGTACAGTACCATGGTGGTGGAGTTGGTACATGTATGAAGACTAAAAGGTGTTATTAATTTGGTATGATGGATTTTGAAGGTGCAGTTGGAATTGGAGTCAGTATGACAAATGTAGATGGTACAGTTGTTAGTGATGTTGGTATAGTTGGCCCATGGGGCACAGTACCCACTTACTGCTTGTTTAAATTTAAACGATAACTTTTTCCAAATTTTTAACTGAATAAAACACAGGTTTATTTTTTGTCTATTTGTCTGTCTATAAATGAGGTTTTAACCAAAACAATCATGTAGTATGCAATTTGATCTCAACTGCCTATTGCACCCTAGGTAAAAATTCACCAATATTTTTTATAAGACTGAAAACAACAGTTTTATTATCTTGTTTGATATTTACTGGTTATTAATATCAAAATGTCGCATCCTTAAACATGACAGTTAGTTACTATTATGTTGTGGTCCAGATAGTATCTGCATACTATATAAATTTACACAATTTAAATACTAATTTGGAAATATAATTTTATATATTAACTTATATTAACATAATTTAATACTTTCATAACTGAAATATTATGCTTTACAATGTTAATGACATAGGTTAATTGTTTGTTAACATGAGAACTATCAAAATTATTGTATTTATAGGCTAAAACATAAATAATACAACTTTATATACTTTTGTATATGTTTTTCTTTATTTCCAATACTTCTTATATGTTTGTGTTAAACTTTAATAGAATTAAAATTGATTTTGGATTAATATCAACATAATTTTAAACAGTTTTATATTGAGTTACAATATTTTTAAACTTAGAAATTAATTATTTATCTCATTAAACTTGGTGCAAAACTATTGTAACTTGAGTTACAATAGTTTTGCACCAAATATAAATTCAGTTTTATTGAATTTTCAACGCAACACTATTGTAACTCAAACTTTTACAAATAAATCAAGTAATACTAAAGCTTTAATTGATAACACTTGTTAATAATGTAAGTAATGCAGTTTTCATTTGAATTTTTGAAAACTATTTGCAAAAATATCTAAAGACGAATTTAAAAAAACAGTTTTTTCCTTCTCCTGAACAATTTGCAAAAACCTAGTTACAATAGTTTTGCGCCAAGCCCTCGAGCTAAGGTCTCCAAAAGGTATCAGTGTATTCGTAAGCTGTATAAATAGAGGTCCGTGAACGAATGTGATATGTGTTTACAACTGTCACACGCTACTGTACGGGGCGGCAAAATCTGATGTTTGAAGAACTTGTGACCAAACCCCAGTTTTGCATTATACATAGAAATAAAATAAGTTTAAACCATATACCAAATGTCGAACTATCAATACAGATGCGATAAATTCAAGTCCCGGGTGCGGTACTGGATGAGGTACTAAAATGTGCACCGACAACGACTGGTATTACCCATTACCTTATTTCACAATCGATGTAAGATATTATTTTTAAAACCTAGTTAATTGCTTGTAGAGAGTGGATTTTCACATTTACAATGTAAATATTGTAATAAACATCTGCATCCCATTCAGGGTTTCGAAAGGAAATAGTATAATCTCTTATGGGCCAAAATGTTGTCATGTTATGGGGATTATATTTAACATCGATTTATAAAGGTTAAATTAAAAAGGGTACCCTCTCAATATGCACCTCTTACAATTTCCAAAACTAGACCTATCACTGAAGTTGATGAATACCCTCGAACGCCGCCATGACAGAAAATGGTTAACCATTGTATGAAGTTTTATTAAATTATATCCAATAGTTTTAAAGTTATGCTCCAGACAAAAAAATTCTTAATAAAAGAGAATGTTATGGATTGTTTTTTTTGTATTGTTAATTTTTTTATGGTTTTGTTAAAATTAAAAACGGTCTTTTTAATTATTGTGCAGTGTACAAGCTTTCATGGCAATCAATAAATGTTATATTTTTCGAGTTATGTTGAGGGACAACAATTTTATGGATAAGAAACAAACAAGAGCACTAGGAATACAATATCGAACCTGCTTTGCTCGAACGCCATGTTTAACTTTATTAAACTGTTATCACTGATGGCTTTAAAACTACTTTAAAAGTACTGCACCAGACAAGAGAAATATATCAAAGGGCAATAACTCTGTAGTTAGCAAGAATAGAGTTATGTTTCTTGTACGCTGCACTTCCTGTCATTATATTCTACCATTGTATGAAGTTTGACGAAATTCCATCCAGTACTTTAAAAGTAATGCTCTGGACAAGGGAAATATATCAAAGGGCAATAACTCTGTAATTAGCAAGAATAGAGTTATGTTTCCTGTACACTGCACTTCCTGTCATTATATTCTACCATTGTATGAAGTTTGATGAAATTCCATCCAGTTCTTTAAAAGTTATGCTCCGGACAAGGGAAATATATCAAAGAGCAATAACTCTGTAATTAGCAAGAATAGAGTTATGTTTCCTGTACACTGCACGTCCTGTATTATATTCTACCATTGTATGAAGCTTGATGAAATTCCATCTGGTACTTTTCAAGTTATGCTCCGGACAAGAAAAAATATCAAAGGGAAATATGTCAAAGGGCAATAACTCTGTAATTAGCAAGAATAGAGTTATGTTTCCTGTACACTGCACTTCCTCTCATTATATTCTACCATTGTATGAAGCTTGATGAAATTCCATCCGGTACTTTTCAAGTTATGCTCCGGACAAGAAAAAATAGCAAAGGGAAATATATCAAAGGGCAATAACTCTGTAATTAGCAAGAATAGAGTTATGTTTCTTGTACACTGCACTTCCTCTCATTATATTCTACCATTGTATGACATTTGATGAAATTCCATCGAGTACTTTTCAAGTGATGCTCCGGACAAGGAAAATTGCAACGGACAGACCGACCGACAGACCGACAGACCGACAGACCGACGGACCGACAGACCGACCTCAGGGTGACTCCAATATACCCCCTCAAAACTTCGTTTGTCGGGGGTATAAAAACTTGCAGGTTTGTTCAACACAATCTTTCATATATGTAATTATGTCTGGGGGGTTTGAAACTGTAGTTGGTTTTTCTGCAAAACGTTTGATGTACTCATTTTTACAGTGATAAAATTATAATAATTATTTTAAATCGATATTTAACATGAGTTTATATCAGCCACACCATCCGATCCCTGGTATTCACTAGTATTGCTTTAATTGAGTACTATGTTAACTCTTAATATAAAACATTTCATTCTTTGAAAGTTTTATATATTCTTTTGTGAGAATATTTCAACGTGTTTTGAGTCGTTAAACATGAAATGATATGAAATAACCATAAAGGCAATCAATCATCCTTTACAGATGTCTTAACGTAGCATAAATTGACTTCACTAACTTGTTCTGATATTCTTAAATGGGAAACTGTACCATTATTTCAATATTATGTATACATTCTTTTGTGAGAGATAGTAACATGTTTTTGTCGTTGAACATGAAATGATATGAAATAACCATAATGGCAATCAATCATCTTTTACAGATGTCTTAACGTAGCATAAATTGACTTCACTAACTTGTTCTGATATTCTTATATGGGAAACTGTACCATTAATTCAATGTTGTGTATACATTATTTTGTGAGAATTAGTCACATGTTTTTGTCATTGAACATAAAATGATATGAAATAACCATAATTGCAATCAATCATCTTTTACAGATGTCTTAGCGTAGCATAAATTGACTTCACTAACTTGTTCTGATATTATTATATGGGAAACTGTACCATTAATTCAATATACATGTTGTGTATACATTCTTTATTGAGAATATTTCAACGTGTTTTGAGTCGTTAAACATAAAATGATATGAAATAACCATAATTGCAATCAATCATCTTTTACAGATGTCTTAGCGTAGCATAAATTGACTTCACTAACTTGTTCTGATATTCTTATATGGGAAACTGTACCATTAATTCAATGTTGTGTATACATTCTTTTGTAAGAATTAGTAACATGTTTTTGTCGTTAAACATGAAATAATATAAAATAATCAAAATGGCAATCAATCATCCTTTACAGATGTCTTAACGTAGCATAAATTGACTTCACTAACTTGTTCTGATATTCTTATATGGGAAACTGTACCATTATTTCAGTGTTGTGAATACATTCTTTTCTGAGAATATTTCAACGTGTTTTGAGTCGTTAAACATGAAATGATATGAAATAACCATAAAGGCAATCAATCATCCTTTACAGATGTCTTAACGTAGCATAAATTGACTTCACTAACTTGTTCTGATATTCTTAAATGGGAAACTGTACCATTATTTCAATATAATGTAGCCGGGCCCGATTAGCTCAGTCGGTTACGCGTCTGACTATCAATCCAGGGGTCGTGAGTTCGAATTCCCCGCCCGGCAACAGTCTCCGTGATGATTGATATACGACATTGTGTCTCATTATCATTCGTCTCTCACCACTGATTCAAGTGGGAAAGTTATCAGTTACTTGCGGAGATGGGGTGTGCTCTAGTACTGGTTAATCCCAGGAAAAAGTGGTTAGGTTAACTGATCGTCTGTTAGCCCTCGATGGCATAAAAATGACGCTAAATATTCAATCAATCAATTCAATCAAATCAATGTTATGTATACATTCTTTTGTGAGAGATAGTAACATGTTTTTGTCGTTGAACATGAAATGATATAAAATAATCAAAATGACAATTAATAATCCTTCACAGATGTCTTAGCGTAGCATAAATTGACTTCACTAACTTGTTCTGATATTCTTGTATGGGAAACTGTACCATTAATTCAATGTTGGGTATACATTCTTTTGTGAGAATTAGTAACATGTTTTTGTCGTTGAACATAAAATGATATGAAATAACCATAATGGCAATCAATCACCTTTTACAGATGTCTTAACGTAGCATAAATTGACTTCACTAACTTGTTCTGATATTCTTATAATGGAAACTGTACCATTCTTTCAATGTTGTGTATACATTCTTTTGTAAGAGTTAGTAACATGTTTTTGTCATTAAACATGAAATGGTATGAAATAACCATAATGGCAATCAATAATCCTTTACAGATGTCTTAACGTAGCATCAATTGACTTCACTAACTTGTTCTGATTTTCTTATATGGGAAACTGTACCATTCTTTCAATGTTGTGTATACATTCTTTTGTGACAGTTAGTAACATGTTATTGTCGTTGAACATGAAATGATATGAAATAACCATAATGACAATCAATCATCCTTTACAGATGCCTTAGCATAGCATAAATTGACTTCACTAACTTGCTCCGATATTCTTATATGGGAAACTGTACCATTCTTTCAATGTTGTGTATACATTCTTTTGTAAGAGTTAGTAACATGTTTTTGTCGTTGAACATGAAATGAAATGAAAAAACCATAATGGCAATTAATCATCCTTTACAGATGTCTTAACGTAGCATAAATTGACTTCACTAACTTGTTCTGATATTCTTATATGGGAAACTGGACCATTATTTCAAAATTGTGTATACATTCTTTTGTGAGAGATAGTAACATGTTTTTGTCGTTGAACATGAAATGAAATGATATGAAATAACCATAATGACAATTAATCATCCTTTACAGATGTCTTAGCGTAGCATAAATTAACTTCACTAACTTGTTCTGATGTTCTTATATGGGAATCTGTACCATTCTTTCAATGTTGTGTATACATTCTTTTGTGAGAATTAGTAACATGTTTTTGTCGTTAAACATGAAATGATATAAAATAATCAAAATGACAATTAATCATCCTTTACAGATGTCTTAACGTAGCATAAATTGACTTCACTAACTTGTTCTGATATTCTTATATGGGAAACTGTACCATTAATTCAATGTTGTGTATACATTATTTTGTGAGAATTAGTAACATGTTTTTGTCGTTGAACATAAAATGATATGAAATAACCATAATGGCAATCAATCATCCTTTACAGATGTCTTAGCGTAGCATAAATTGACTTCACTAACTTGTTCTGATATTATTATATGGGAAACTGTACCATTAATTCAATGTTGTGTATACATTCTTTTCTGAGAATATTTCAACGTGTTTTGAGTCGTAAAACATGAAATGATATGAAATAACCATAATGGCAATCAATCATCCTTTACAGATGTCTTAACGTAGCTTAAATTGACTTCACTAACTTGCTCCGATATTCTTATATGGGAAACTGTACCATTCTTTCAGTGTTGTGTATACATTATTTTGTGAGAGTTAGTAACATGTTTTTGTCATTGAACATGAAATGATATGAAATAACCATAATGGCAATTAATCAACCTTTACAGATGTCTTAGCGTAGAATAAATTGACTTCACTAACTTGTTCTTATATTCTTATATGGGAAACTGTACCATTCTTTCAATGTTGTGTAAACATTGTTTTGTTAGAGTAAGTAACATGTTTTTATCGTTGAACATGAAATGATATGAAATAACCATAATGGCAATCAATTATCATTTACAGATGTCTTAGCATAGCATAAATTGACTTCACTAACTTGTTCTGATATTCTTATATGGGAAACTGTACCATTCTTTTAATATTGTGTACACATTCTTTTGTGAGAATTAGTAACATGTTATTGTCGTTGAACATGAAATGATATGAAATAACCATAATGACAATCAATCATCTTTTACAGATGTCTTAACGTAGCATAAATTAACTTCACTAACTTGTTTTGATTTTCTTATATGGGAAACTGTACCATTCTTTCAATGTTATGTATACATTCTTTTGTGAGAGTTAGTAACATGTTTTTGTTGTTGAACATGAAATGATATGAAATAACCATAATGGCAATCAATCATCCTTTACAGATGTCTTAACGTAGCATAAATTGACTTCATTAACGTGTTCTGATATTCTTATATGGGAAACTGTACCATTCTTTCAATGTTGTGTATACATTCCTTTGTGAGAGTTAGTAACATGTTTTTGTCGTTAAACATGAAATGATATGAAATAACCATAATTGCAATCAATCATCTTTTACAGATGTCTTAGCGTAGCATAAATTGACTTCACTAACTTGTTCTGATATTATTATATGGGAAACTGTACCATTAATTCAATATACATGTTGTGTATACATTCTTTATTGAGAATATTTCAACGTGTTTTGAGTCGTTAAACATAAAATGATATGAAATAACCATAATTGCAATCAATCATCTTTTACAGATGTCTTAGCGTAGCATAAATTGACTTCACTAACTTGATCTGAAATTGTTATATATACATTCTTTTATGGGAAATATAAACACGTTATGAGCTGTAAAATTAAGAAATGATATTAGGTAACCATAATCACAATGCATTACCCTTTAAAGATGACTGAAAGGAGCATAATGATATATACCACGTACCCTATATATCTTAATCTACTTAATAGAGTGCACTGTTTTGATATTAAGATATCAATACCTTCCCGGTCCCACAACCAGCAGGGAGACTCTTGTTGCACACTTGTTTAAATGACAACAATATATTTTTTTTATTTAGATATCTTGCACTACAGCATTTTTTTCCGTTTCAAACATCCCTTTGTTGGGAATGTCCCAGCCTCCCTACGGACACACTCTTTCCCATGTTTGGATTGCTGCGCATAAGGACGGGGTTTGATCACCGGTGGAGGTTCCATTTTTCATTACATCTGATAGTTAACTATTTTCGAGTGTTTGTTTTTAATACCTTTAATTAAATATCTTCAATTAATAATTACTATTCCCTCCTTAAACTGGAATACAACATTTGGTTTTTAAAATATTAAAGTTTACCCACAAGCAGAAGATATCACCGCCCCCCCCCCCCCCCCCCCCCACCCACGCGAAACCCGTTTTTTTTTTATTAAACTAATATTTGTTCTTAATTAAAACATTAATAAAATGTAAAAATTGGATTGAACGACACAATATTGAAATGCCCAGGGACTACGCCGATAGAATAAAGACATACAGCAGCTGGAATATTAGAATTATAAACCCGAGTTTAGTTATTAAAATGTAAAATAATATCAATAAAAATGCTTAAACTGGCCTGATGTAACATAAAATCTTATCAACCATATCATTGTGGCATTCTTGTCAATCAATGTTTAATTTACAGTAATAATAGTTAAGTAAGAGGCGGAGTTTGTATGCATGGGCGGGATCAAATCTAGTTAGTGAACGATGTAAGCTCAAGTTGGTGGAAGAAAAGGTTTTCGATCAATGTACTTTCACGCTTTGGCTAAATATCAAGAATGTTCCCTGTCAATGCGCAGCAAAACGTCCTTGACTCACCAGTGCATAAACCGGAAATACAAAAAATAAATAAGCATCACTTTAATTTAAACGGACGCGTGTACAATGCCGTTCCGGTGATTTTCACCGGTGATAAATCCCCTACTAAGCATATGCAGGAAAAGCGTCTTACTCAAGGACACCACACAAAGTCGTGGCGGAGGATCGAACTCCACGCCCCCCCCCCCACCCTCACCCCTATCGAACATAGATTCAGTGCCCCCTCCCCCCCCTCCCCCCCCCCCCCCCCCCCCCCCCCCCACACACACACACAACAAACACACCAAGTGTTTAGTATATTAATTGACTATAATAGCCTTAGTTTTAAATTGCATGTCAATAAATCAATGTATGGTCTGGTTGATAATTTAATAAAAAATATTATACTAAGGGTGTGTGTACATCCGTCCACTGCAGGGTAAATATATTGGTTGGTAACTAAGCTCATAAATAAGGTGTTTATGCACAGCTTCTTAATTATTTTGACATCCGATTTATTGTTTCCAAAGAAGCAAAATAAAAAATCTTTACAAGGCTTTCAAGAAATTGCAATATGTCGCACTAAGTGGGTAATGTCACACTTTCAGTCAATGGGTAAAGAGTTTGCATCATTATATAGCCAACTGTGCTGGTGAGTAACTGTTTTATGAGAGGCATCTGATCGAACTGGGGATTAAACCTGCAACCTCAGGCATGAGCAGCCAACACTCTATCCATTTGACTTCCGCCCCACATTCTACCAATCTTTGAAAATGGTTTAATTGTATCCGTTGTAATTTATGTTTTCAGATCCTGTCATTGTGTTTTTGTTTTTTTCTTATGAGCGCAACTATAATGGTAGTTTAATTGTTAAACTAAATTCTTATACATAGAGTTTAAAAAGAATGACAGGAGAGTCACTGAGAATACTTTACAATTGTTTAAAAGAAATAATGTGTTATTATTTAGGGTAACCATTGTAAGCTAATGAATATCTGTTAAAAATGAAATGAATACACTTAAATACATTAAATGGTATGTATATCATTTTAGATTCCATCAATAGCTGTGCCCGGTTAGCTCAGTCAGTAGCATGTCTGACTATCATTTCATTGTCATAGTACAAATCACCACACAGTCACCGTCTCAGTGATTATTGATATATATTGGCATTTGTTACTGATGCTGAAGTAGGAAAGTTGTCAGTTACTTGCAGAGATGGGGTGTGTCAAGCACTGGTACTGGTTAACCTTCCAGGAACCAAGTTGTTAGCTTAACTGATTGTCTGTTAGCCATCAGTGGCATAATAATGATGCTAAATATTTAAACAAACATTAATAACACAATTAAATATTGCTTTGGACAAAAAAAATAATGACATTACAATATCATACAAAACTTTAATATGATAGCACACAAATAAGTTGATATCATGAAATATTCACTTGCCGTGATTGTAGGTAGCGCCAACACAGTTTGCTGTAGATCCTTTTCCAGGAATTGCACCTGTAGGTAATATAGAGTTGCATTTAAACAATACAATTACATATATCTTCCCATATTGTACAATATGTTTTTCTTTAAAGGAACACTTTTTGTCCTTGTTTACAGAGCTGTGTCATCAGTTCTATTCAACTGCCCAGGATTCACTGAATTTGTGTGTGAATGACATTGTGTAATTATATTATTATAATCTATCAAATTTTGATGAGGCTGCAATAGCATTTCAAATGTCTGATTGATTGGACTAATTTTATTAAAATGTAGCTAATGTATAAATATTTTTTACAATTTCAATAATGTAATAGATCTATACAACTTAGCTAACATTAAATTTTGTCGATTGTAGATAGTGCCCAATCAGCATGTTGCTGTCAGTCCTGGTCTTACACAAGATAGGATCACCCAGGTAAAATAAAGTTGTATTTTAATAATCTCATTTCATACATTCACAGTTATTTTTAGTAAATAAAGCAATACAACTACCAATGGAGAAAAAAATATGTTGAATAACTATTCTTTATTGAAATGCCTCAAAACAATTAATATGCACTTGAACCTTTTATACATAAATATACTGACAATTACCTCTGTAGCCTTTTGGATAATGAGTCCAAGATCAAGATAAATATGACAACAGTTTATGGTGTTGCATTATGACAAATAATCAGACTCAGTTTAAAAAATTGATTCATAGTCTTGTTTTGTCATTTAATCGTTATAAATTATTTATAAAATGAAAATCAACCATAGGTTAAAAGTTCTTGAAGCATTTAAGTAACATAAATAATGCAAAGGCAATAGCACCAAAGCTATTTTTAACACATTTCAGGCTATATATATGGCTTATCCAGTTTTATTGGTGGTAGAAGACCTCATAATGAATCCGAGTAGAAGCACTGTCCTTCCAGGCATAGTATCACCATTGCAAAAAGGAAGTGCTTCTGTGGGGTAGTCGCATAACGGCGGTTTTAAATAATCCTCATTTCTTCTTCTTTAAAAATGCATTTTCCTTATTTTAATGCTCATTTTTTATTTGAATGGCATTATTGATGTATTTTGAACACTTTGACAGCATTGTCATGTTTGAATTGTGAATTTAGAAAAAAAATTGATGCTTGGAAATTGGGGTATGAATACATGATTTCGGAAGTCTACTTTCACTTTGTCACCAGTGTATACACTGAGCAGAAAAAAAATCTCTTATATGACACATGACCCCTACTTTTCTCATCATATTTTGATAGTGCAGAGGTTGACAAACAGTAAAATGTAGGTTTCACTTCTTTCATTTGGGTCTCTCTATGAATGACAAGCCTTCAAACTTTGTTTATTTACTATAGAATAAAGAACAAAAATCAATGGTGGGATGACACCTCTACAAGAAACTGGCAAACTTCTTCCTCTATTGAAGTTTTTGGAGCAAGTGGATCTCGAACCTATGGCCTTAGCTTTGAGAGGTCAATGATCGTGAGACAGCGCCTTAGACCAAAAGGTCATGGAGAAACCCTTATGTAGGTTTAAAGAGCAAATATTTGCATATATTACAGGTAGTGCCAACTGACTATGTACTGGTAGTTAGCCCTGATCAGGCACTGTCTGAAGTCATCCAGGTATAATTAAAACAATATATTTCTTATAATCTTTTTTTCTCTGTTTTTATCTTCTGTTGCATTGATATAAGAATAGCATCATACAAAACTGTGTGTCCTTTCAAGTATTGGGGCAAGTCTAGGTCATACAGTTTAAAGTTCAAATTAGCACAGTGTCTGCTGACTGCTCCAAATGATCTAAATCCCTGAAATGAATTTGATATAGCTTGATACAAATATTTACCTCATTGATACAGCATGTGTTACTAGACTTGCAGTCAGTAATGATTGATGTAAAGGTTTTAATTGAAAATCAATGATCAAATGTCTGTTTAACAACACCAAAATTTACAAAAATATTAGTGGGTTATTTTATTTGCACCTAAGTTTTTACTTGTGATTTCAGGTAGCACCAACTCAGCAACTAGTTGAATTTAGTCCTAATCAGGCACATGAAAATATTATCCAGGTATAATTTAAATATATATTTAGTAAATTAAGCTGATGTTTGTGTGACATGGTAAGTTAAACTCAACTGACACCTGTATATGAAGAGTGTATGTGTGTCAAGGTAAGTTTTACTCACCTGGCACCTGTTAATGAAGAGTGTATATGTGTCAAGGTAAGTTTCACTCACCTGGTACCCGTGTATGAAGAGTGTATATGTGTCAAGGTAAGTTTCACTCACCTGACACCTGTGTATGTGTGTCACAGTAAGATTCACTCACCTGGTACCTGTTTATGAAGAGTGTATGTGTGCCAATGTAAGTTTCACTCACCTGATACCTTTTTATGAAGAGTGTATGTGTGTCAAGGTAAGTTTCACTCACCTGACACCTGTGTATGAAGAGTATATATGTGTCGAGGTAAGTTTCACTCACCTGACACCTGTGTATGAAGAGTGTATGTGTGTCAAGGTAAGTTTTACTAACCTGACACCTGTGTATGAAGAGTGTATGCGTGTCAAGGTAAGCTTTACTAACCTGACACCTGTGTATGAAGAGTGTATGTGTGTCAAGGTAAGTTTTACTAACCTGACAGCTGTGTATGAAGAGTGTATGTGTGTCAAGGTAAGTTTCACTCACCTGACACCTGTGTATGAAGAGTGTATGTGTACCAAGGTAAGTTTCGCTCACCTGACAACTGTGTTTGTGTGTCCAGGTAAGTTTCACTCACCTGACACCTGTGTATGTGTGTCAAGGTAAGTTTTACTCACCTGGTACCTGTTTATGAAGAGTGTATGTTTGTATAGTTAAGTTTCACTCACCTGACACCTGTGTATGTGTGTCATATTTTTTCACAAATACAAGCATGTGTCTGTGAACATACTTTTTTGTAGTTAATTGTAATGGTAGAAAACAACGTTTGTTTCAGATGAACAGTTTCAGCATGCAATGTGTAGACACATGTAGTAGAGCTCTTGTACCTCTTGATGTATTTAATCAAGATGAATATATTCGTAATATTGGTTTAATTAGGCGGCATGTGTATCGAGATGACAATTGTATTTTTAGAGCTGTTAGTTTCGGATTATTTGGTCATGAAAGTAGTTATTCCGAGTTACGGCAAATTGCAGTGTCTGATATTAGGGAACATGAAGATGATTTCAATGATTTCTTTATCCAAGGATCAATGAGTGACGATTTAAACGGGTTATCTTTAGATGGTGTATATGCTGGATTTGAGTGTATAGTCGCTTTAAGTAGGCATTTCAGGCGTAATATTTTTGTTACACAAGGTGTTAATGATAATAATGTTGTTAATACTATCACTTTTGATGAACAAAGCAGTAACATATCAACAGCTCCTATTCATATTTTGTATACAACCAGTGCAGGAGGTCATTATGATATTGCAATTGATGATGTCACTGGATCCACATTTCCTTACCAGAATGTAGCAAATGAATTACTTAACTGTGGTAATATTTCTGTTGTAGATGATTTAAAAAGTATTTCTTTCAACGAGAGTGTAATAACTTCAGATCCATCAGTAGCATTTGATAACATTGGTAGTAGCAGTCTGCAGTAGCTTTACTGGTCACGTTTACATAAACCCACCATTAGGTAAAGATTCTTGTCTTCTTGGAACTGTTTGTAGTCATTGCAATATGTATTTCTCTTCAAAGAAAAGTTTGAAAAGACATAGCCGTAAATGCCGTTCTAGTCCATTCGACAAAAAGGAAAAACCATTGACTTCAATTCCTTGCAGTGTACTATCTTGTTCTGAAAAGTTTAGGACAGTATATAAAATGGCTGAACACCTTAAGAGTATTCATGGAACTGAAATGGCAATACAAACATTTAATTTTAAAACTGAACAGGAATTTATGTGTTGGAAATTCAATGAGGAATGTACAAATAATGTGTTTTTTAAGTGCTTAGCTACGAAAAAGGTCTGTGGTAAAGTATACAAGAACTTTATATGTTATCGTAGTGGTTCAAAACTTAGTGAAAATAGTAATAACATTAAGAATGCTGTTTTAAGTAATAAACGTGCATGTAAAGGCTCAGCAAAAATAGGTAAGATCTGCCCATCAAGAATGAATGAAATAGTGCAAAGTTCTGGGGTTGTTTCTGTGAAGTACATACAGACTTATTTTCATGCAACTGGTTTAAATCAAACTCATTTCCTTCCTATCCCAGAATCTGTAAGGAATCAGATTAGGTCACGTTAATCCATGGTACAAAATAATAGTAGTCAACATCAGTGCATTTAAGAGTTCAAAGTCTGCAGTCACTCCCCCAATAATCCTGTGCTGTTATATAAGCAGCAACACACACAATCTAATTCTATCCAACTTAGGAAAGAAGATTCCATGTTGGTTCTGATGACCAAAGAACAGGCTATAGAATTTAAACATTATGCCCCTGGTGTTATATGTATAGATTCTACTCATGGCACAATAAACACAATAGAAAACTTATGCCTAGTAAGTAAAAAATCTCATCAAACAAGAAAATAGAAAAACAACTCAGTTTTAAGGCAACACAGAAGAAAAAAGGAGTTTATGTGTGTCGGGGTAAGATTCCCTCTCCTCGTACCAATGTATAAGAGTGTATGTGTGTCTGGGTAAGATTCCCTCTCCTCATACCAATGTATGAGAAGTGTATGTGTGTCAAGGTAAGATTCTCTCTCCTCAAACCCATGTATGAGGAGTGTATGTGTGTCAAGGTAAGTTTCTCTCTCCTCATACTAATATATGATGAGTGTATGTGTGTCAAAGTAAGTCTCCCTCTCGTCGTACCTATGTATGAGGAGTGTATGTGTGTTGGGGTGAGATTCTCTCTCCTCATACCTATGTACAAGGAGTGTATGTGTGTAAAGGTAAATTTACTTCTCTTACCTATGTACCTCTTCATACCTGTATGTGTATGTGTGTCGCTGTAAAAAGAGTGTAAAACTATTGAAAAAAAGTTTTCCAATTGTCGGTTTATTCAAGTTTGCTTAATGGCGACGATTTAATTTTTACAAAATTGATAAATAAAAGCAAACATTTTTAAAGCTTGAATTACTGTAAAACAGGAATTTGAACTATCATAATTAATGTACAGTGTAAGTTTAATGCAGCTTCAAAATGCATCCTTATAGTACAAAGAAGTACATCTGTCTTTAAGATGGAAGATGTTGGTTCAATCAATCCCAACTAAGGATATCTGTTGGAGGCTTCATACTACGTATTGTATATCAGTTTTGAATTTATGAAATGAGGAGAGTGAAAAATGCTTATATTAGTAAATAAGTTTGTGTTTATTTCAGGAATGGTAGCATAATTTTGAGTTTGATCCAGTGATGAAAAACAGGCTAGATTAATGTCTGAAGTCCGAAAAAGACTAGAGAATGTTTTTCATCTTTCAATGAAAACTCAAAATTGTATAATTTTACAATATTTTCAAATTATTTAAGATGAAAGAATAACTATGATGATGTTTTTTTTTATATTAAAAACAAACAAGTATCTAGCTACCAATTTAATGTCATTGTTTGAATAGTGACTTTGTTCCAAGTCCTGTTGAAATAGCACAGTTGTGCACATCTTTATGGCTACTTAGGCTACAGTAAGCATCTCATGAAATGTAATGTCCTACAAGCTAAAAGCAAAGCAACATCATGGTGCCAATGAAATGCAAATTGGTACTTTAAGCACTACCCAAATTCAATTGATTTTCATAAAGAAACGAAATGCAGTTTCTATTGTTTCAACATTGCACCTCATTAACACATAACGCACGATTTTCTATATATCAGATGTCCACTCTCTTCGCTAAATGACCATAAAATATGTTACTAATTCTATTTTTGGCCTGCTGTACGTGAACCTTTGACAGTGTCATATATCAAAAGTTCAAACTAATTAGTATCTCCAAATCTTAAATAACTAAATGCTTGTACTTATAGCATGCCATACACACCATTATTATTTTAGGTTTAAGTTTTACATTATTTAAAAAATAGAATACAATAATTAATAATTGAAGTGAAGTGACTGACAATAACACACTATATATATAGTTGACATACAGACTGAATGATTGTATGCAAGTATTTCAATATTCTTTATTTTCATTTCAGTTTGCCTTACAGAATGGAAACTAAATAGGGTTTAAAAAGTTTATAAGTTGAACTTTGCTTAATGATTGTCTTATTTGTATAAATAAGCCATATTTCATACCAAATATTTTTACCAAAGTCCACATCATTGCACAATTGAAAGCCTTTATTATATATCATTATGAAAAAGTAATGGAAGTCTATCAATTTGTCCAAGGTCAGACTTGAACTGACATCTCACTCCTTGGAGGAGTTTGTACTTTCTTGTACTACAAAGACTTTCTCCCTGATAGACTTCATGTGTAAAGCTAAGAAAGCATTACCTCTTTTCTGTATTTACAATTTCTACAATAAAAAATACACTTAATATTGATACACAGAAGTTACAGAACAATATTCTATAATAAGTATAAATAGAAACAATCACTGTCATTTTTTCTCGAAGAGTAAACGTTTGTTGAGACTGCATAATGTCTCACACCACTATTACATTTCCCATAGGGCTCCATTGTAACATTTATGTCCAAAACAGAGTGAAAAATTAAATTCTGCAGCATGTGTCTGGGCTCAAATTCTTCACTGGTTCAAGATATGCAATTATAAAGAAAAAAAAGTATACCTTGACCAGGTTGTTTTTTTTTTAAATTCAATGCTTTTGTGAGACCTATCAATTTCCAGAGAAATAATATGTCAACTATTCGCCCTAGATGCCGTTCGAACCAACGATTCTGAAATGACACAGAATTGTCCAGAAAGCTGGTATCAGCATCAAATTTTCAGTGGTGATTTCTAAAATACTGACCATTTAACTCATGCCAGCAAAAAGCAAAACATTGCAGTACAAAGCCCTGAAAAAAGAAGAAAAAGAGAACTAAAGTTTTATTTCTACCTCCTTCACCTGTAGGTCAGGAGTACTCAAGGGAGATAATAGTGGTGTGAGTCCTGCAGTATACTGTTATAGATCTGTTTGTGGGTGGGGTGCATTTCATGCGGTGTATTATTTTGATGTTTTTGCTTTTAAACTCTTATAATGGCAGTTCCATATACATGTTTGTATGTGTGTAAGGGAAGGGGGTGGGTAACAATTTTTGTAATGAAGGTATATAAGTTATCGATTACGTTGTTATACTCATAAAAACCTAAAAATAACAAACACCCACTGGTAAAACCAAAGTCACATTATTATGATATTTACAGAACTCTAATCGAAAAACACCTACCAATCAATGTCTAAATGTTATTTCTCCTTCACAATGTAGAAAAATATAATGTATATTTGTCAAGAGAATATCATTTTTCCTTCACAGTGCAGAAAAATGTAATATAAACAGATAAACGTCAAGAAGGTTCAAT
Source organism: Panopea generosa (assembly GCA_029582155.1). NCBI lineage: Eukaryota > Metazoa > Mollusca > Bivalvia > Adapedonta > Hiatellidae > Panopea > Panopea generosa. The sequence continues at coordinate 15,243,910 of CM055904.1, forward strand.
ACTCTCCAAAAATGGAGGTTTGGGTTTTTCATATTCGCAGGAGAGATATTGCGAATATGAAAAAATATTGATCATGGGAGAACCTTCTTAATTCTGGTATCCTGCCCAACTACTCTTCATATCGAGTTATGGGGCCACTCTAAAACGCTGACTTTCGTACTGACATCAGCTATGGCCTGACCAAATTATGCGAGGAAAACGCTGACCAGTAGGAAAACGCTGACCAAGTCAATAATATTCTTGTTGTTAACATTTGTTTTTATTTTAAGTTATGTTTTATGTAAAATAAGATGTGTTTGAATATTATACATAAAAATGTATAATAATATGTTTGTTTTAATGGCTTATTTCTCTGTTCAAAATATGAAGAAAACGCTGACCAAATTCGAGTTTTGCAGGAATACGCTAACCAAGTTAATAGCTAATTGTTAACATGTTTTATTTAAAAGCTATAGTTTTTTTTTTAAATAAGATGTTTTTTAACAACGTTCATACATTTTTAATCAAAATTTTGTTTTGATAGCTTATTTTTTAGTTCAAAATATGAAGAAAAAAAAAGTTTTTTAACGCTGACCAAATTCGAGTAAAGCAGGAAAACGCTGACTAAGTTAATGAAATACTTATGTTAAACATGTCAGCCCATAGCTGACGTCAGCCATGAAAGTCAGCATTTTAGAGTGGCTCCGAGTAACAGAATACAATTAAGTCTGCTACCCTACCCAACTTCATTCCGTTACTCTCCATCACGAAGAAGATTTATGGAATGAAGTCAGGGGCGTAGCGTGGCAAATTTAAAAGTTACTCGGGTGCGGGCGGGGTACCACTTCTCCTGATTGGGTCCGAGCTCGCCTCCCCCGGTGAAACGTTTAAAACTCATATGTTTCATTGGGCTAGATAAGGTCGATATTTTATATAAAGGACACTGTTGGTTTAGTTTTTAATTACCTGTTTGTATAAAATTTGCAAATTGCTACAAATTTAGTTTAAAATACGATGCCATCTGTTTAATTTCGTGAAAACATGAACATTAAATTAAGAGTTTAAAACTTGGAATTTAGATGTTGTAAATGATTAAATGGGTTTATTTATAAATTCCATTAATTTTGTAATGTAATCATTCTTTCGTTCTTTATTGTAGTGGGAGTATGGGTTGTAGATGACAGTGTTGAATATATACAGCTTTTATATAGACTAAAATTATTATATTCCAAATAATATATAGTTATTATAAACCAACACTACTTTTTAGAATTAAAATATGAACTTGTATCTATAAAAAATAATGATATGAATACATTTTTTTATTTACTGAGGCTTCGGAGTTGGGTCGCATATATATATACAAACATTTTAACATATCTATGTTTATTTTTTGCTACAGGCCAAAATGTAAACCTACCTGTTGCTATTGGATTTTTTTTTCACAAATAAAATTCCACTGACCAAATTATACACACCTTAAGATATTTGAAAAATGAGAGCGTTAGGTTGCCTTCTGATATGCCAGTACTACTGGCTATCATTTTCACCAACAATTTGGCATCCTGTTACGCCACAGCCGTTACAGCAGCGATGTTGGCCTTGGTAATATTTTTAGAGGTTTTAGGTCTACCACGGCGGGCGTCATCTTTGATTGACAATTTCCCAGCTTTAAAAACTTTAGCCCATCTAAATACTGTGCGCATAAGAATTGACTGAGGTCCATAAAAAAAAAAATATATCACACAATTCATCAAATATCTGCTTTGCATTTATACCAAGCCTAGTGCGGCATTTTATATAGCCACGAATTTCAGTAATTTCGTCCATGTTACAAAGTGACAAACTAACCCGCCATATTTTATTTCCAATATTTTCGTCACTATATTGAGTAGCGGTATTTTAAAATCATTATACGACACTTTTCATAGTCTAAAGGTCCTTTCTTGCTGAGGTCCATTGTTCATGAAAATTGCTTTAATACTTTTTGAGATAATACGTAAAAGTTCAGGTACATACACTGTAAGGTGGCGGATTAGCTGTTCCATTCGGTATATTTGAAATATCTCAGTCATTTGAAAAGCAATTTGCACGAAACAAACGGGCATCGTTAGCTATTGAAAACAGGATTGAAGTGCAGTGAAGCGTTTTAAAATATATGTCGGTGCAAATTAAGAATAATAAACTATATTGTTATAATATATAATAGTATGATGGTGTGTATGCTATTTTGGAAATAAAATATGTTCAAACCTATAAACTCATCTAAAAAGTCTAGACTGCCGCCTAAACTTAATGTATATGTTTTAGACAACTGATTCGTCCTTGAATTAGTTTTTTTACTGTTTAAAAACAGCATTTAGAGGAGAGTTCTAGGGCTGGTCGACCCGGTGTCAGTATAATGTGACCGGGTGGGGTATCATAACATGTGTCTGCGGCATTATATTCCAGTGTGACAGCGCTTAGAATACTGTCTCAAGTAGACACCGTCGCGATATGACTGAAAAATTGTTGAAAGCGACGCTAAACACCAATCAACAACAACAACTGTTTAAAAAAAATAATAATTTCGCCTGTGGTTCCGTGCATTGTGAAACGGGAAGGGAATGCATAAACGCGTTGTAGACTATCCCAGTCTCCCGAGTCCGGTATATTACATACCCCACTGAAAAGACAGGGAATTCCGTGTCTGTCCTACAATTCATATCCATTGAACTCTTACTAAACTGTGACGTTATTCAGCTGTCTCTGAGGCAACTGACCAATCGACGTGTTCAAGTGTGCTCCAGTCTCTTTGCTATGTAACGTACTTATTCGGGAGAGCTGGGTCCATATTCTACAGATAATTCGAGCAGGTCCATTTTAAAATTATTCTGTTTAGACGGGAGATGGGTTCTTCCGATGGTAGTGGTATATATAGAAAATACTGGGTAAGTGCCTTTCCCGACAAAGTTTATATGGTGGTGCTTAGAAAACGCAAGAATGGCGAGGTTTTGTATTTTATTGTATTCGCATTGTTTGTAATCTTTATTAGTGGAAATATTTTATATGATGAATAGACACTGCGAAAATGGTTGAAATTTTTTTTAAAAATATGAACGCTTTTTTCCAAATAATGATATATCTGATAGTTTAGACGCAGTTTTCTGGAGTAGTTTATACACTGATGTATGTATATATTCATTCATTAATTCTGTTTATCTGTTCGCGGTATGCACCAAGAAACGATTGAGTAAATGGTATATAAATAACAAGAAAGAATGTTTTAATTTTTTGCTGAATATGTCCAGCCGCCACATGTTTAAACGAGCCAAGGGACTTAGTTACTCACCTATGCAATCAGCTGAGAAGTTGCAGTTAGCTCCCTTGTATTGATGCCTGTAATAATGGTTTATGTTTCTTGCTTCACTGTGCCTGCGGTTTGGTCATCAATACTGTCTGTCTGTCTGTCTGTCTGTCTGTCTGTCTGTCTGTCTGTCTGTCTGTCTGTCTGTCTGTCTGTCTGTCTGTCTGTCTGTCTGTCTGTCTGTCTGTCTGTCTGTCTGTCTGTCTGTCTGTCTGTCTGTCTGTCTACAGAATGCCATTGTGGGGTGGAGTTGAGTTTGTGGGGTAAAAAATATTAACCCCACAATGTCATATCTGTATAGAATCCCATTGTGGGGTCAATTCCATTTTTCATTTCATTTTTAAAACATTTTTTTTTACTTTTTTTTTTACCAATTTTCATTTCTTTTTTAGTGTCATTAGGGTTGGATCTCAAGGTTTGTGACATAAGGGTTAGAAATAAATTTGGTTTTGTTTTATGATAAAAAAAAGGTGTTTTTATAACAGATAAAAACCTATACTCATAACGTCCCTCTCGTCCGTCTGTCCGTACCTCTGTCTGTCTCTGTGTCTATCTCTCTGTGTCTATGTGTCTGTCTCTGTGCCTGTCTCTCTCTGTCTAAAATGCATAGGTAGTTCTAATTCGAATGCTATTTCAATCCGATTATGATTGGATAAGTGAATAATTTATATCAAGCGCCATTTTATGCCATCGATGGCAAACAGACGAAAAATTAAACTAACCGACCTTTTCTTGGACCCTGGAAGGTTAACCAGTACTCGAGCACACCCCATTTTCGCATCTTACTGATAACTTTCCCACTTGAATAAGCGGTGAAAGAATAATGATAATGAGGCACAATGTCGTTTATCAGTCATCACTGAGACTGTGGCTAGGCGGGGATTCGAACTTACGATCCCTGGATTTATAGTCAGACGCTCTACCGACTGAGCTAACCCGGTCAGGCAATCATCCCATGTTGAGTTTCCGAAAACATAGCACGGTGTTCTATTTCAAGGGCAATTACTCTAAGGATGGATAGCTGCATATTTAATAAACCAAAGATAATAAGCCAGCACATCTGAGGTATTTCATCGGTAGTCCTGAATATAACAAAATTTAGAGTTGCTATATAGAATTAAACTAGTTCTCAACTGCTATATTTATACACAAGGCACCGGTCATAATGCCAGGCATTCCGTGACAGGTGCCTGTTACTTTATACCTGCAGGTATACACACGTGTATTTAAACAAGTTGGCTGCTTTATAAAAAGTATCAAATAGTTAGGTCTTATATACGATGTGGCAATTAAAGTGAATGAATGTGTAAGTTTGGTTCCTTGTACAGGGTACTAAATACACGGGTGATACCAAATCCCGACAAGGTTCCGGCTGACACAGCGAATTCCCGGCTGCAGGTGTGCCTGATAGTAACTTTGATGTTTAAATGTACTGATCTCAATCATTATGTATTGCCATTTGCATATTTAAAAAGAAACTTATCTTATATATTGTCTAACAGACTTCCTGTTATTTTCTATACACTTTACTACTGTGATAGTAATATATTTTAAAACAATTTGTATTCATATTTTAAATTCATTTGTGGATATATTTTTAAAAATAACAGTTAAAAATTACTGTTTTTCCAAAACTTGTGCATTTGGCGGTATATCAGATTCTGACGACGTGCTGAAAATATGTCACACCGGTAAACTATCTTTTTATTTCTGTTGTGTCGAATAAAATAAACAACTGTCGCTGTTTAATTTTGTTATTATTTCCATTGTTATGGGTTCAGCATAATATATTATTTGAGTAAATACATCGTTATTTGAAAATTATTTACATTAACTCGGTAGGAATCTGTCAGAAACGGCGATAAATTGTCAAAAAAGATAAGTTTCAAGACCTCATTTAAGCAAGGAGTTTTAGAAAATTCCTTGATTTAAGGCATTATGAAATATTTTCCTGATTAAATATGCAAAGAACAATTCATAATGATCTCAATTATTAAATATGCAAAGAACAATTCATAGTGATCTCAAATAGTGCATTAACACATCACAATCAATTATTACACACCCCGCATTTGAATTTTCCTTTTAGCCGGAAAGTGATAGGAACATTACTAGGTTTTAATATCAATTGTGGTTTATACATTCCCATGATGCACTGTTTGGAAAAACAAAGGCGATCTCCATGTGGCGAATGCCGTGTTTTTAACACGTGATCGTGACGTTTCAGTATGGCAGCGCCAAGAGTAATTTTCTTAACTGGCCCTTATACAGGGTTCGGTCGCCTCGTGCGACTTAACCAAAAACTAGTCTAGATTGTTTGTATGCGAATTTAATTCTATTTCAGCACATGTGAAAATCTCTAAATGTTGTTAGAAAAAAATGAAATGGGTCACGTCATGTCCAATAGAAAATGAAACATTTAACTTGATTTCTTATAATGAATTTAAGCGTCATTGTAAACACCATGTATGAGGAACTTTAACTGGTTTCAAAACTCGTTTTACATTTATAATAGTAATAATAATCATGCAGAAAGTTTGTAAGTGTTCTCGCACTTTAAAACACATTTAACTAAACATGCAAGCTTGTTATTATTTCTTAACTTTAACTGCTTGTATATAGCACACGAGGCCAATTCTCTATTACAAAACAAATATCAAATTATGGCAATTTTAAGAACTCTGAATCCTAAGAAGGCTATGACATATTATTCACCTTAACTACTTTAAATACCACGATAGGCAGCACTATTCCTGTGTAATTATATTCAAGTCTCTAATCAAATGCAGAGCGTTAAACGAGCACTCGAGGGAGCGCGTGTTTCCACTCGCTCCTGCATTCCAAATGATAGAAAAGCGATATTTTGATGAATAAATGTTAAATTTCAAACGACATTTACGGCTCTAACACAAGTTTGTAATGTATTATCTGCAGACAAATATGCATCTGCGACTAAATGAAAACACTTTTTAGGATATTATGTTCCCATTGTGAAGACGCGGATTTATACCTCGGTGTAACCGGCATATACACCACTCCACTTGCGGACTCACACAGCTATTATCTTTCTGTTTTTCAGGGCTTTGTACTTCAGTGATTTGTTTTTTTTTCCTACAATGTGTTAAATGGTCAGTATTTTAGAAATCAACACTGAAATTTTGATGCTAATACCAGATTTCTGAGTAATTCTGTGTAATTTCAGAATTGTTTGTTCGAACGGCAACGTAGGCGAATTGTTGACTTGTTATTACTCTGGAAATTGATAGGTATCACAAAAGCATTGTCTGAATTAAAAAAGAAACCTGTTCAATATATACTATTTTTTTTTAAAATTGCATATCTTGAATCAGTGAAGAATTTGAGCTCAGACACAGTCATGGTACAGATTTTTTTTCACTTGATTTGGACATAAATGTTACAGGTGAGTCCTGTGGGAAATGTAATAGTTCTGTGAGATGATTTGTGTATTTGTCAAATAAGGTAAGGAATATGTACTAACACGCTATAATGTCATGAACTTTACGTCACTAACTATATAGAAATTGCCTAGTCTAGATCATATGCGACGCTTGCATTTCTAAAAGACAAATGTCTTGACAAGTTGTGCAGAAGAAACGTTTGGATCTGGAAGTGAAATCTGATTGGCTGAAACAAACACAACTCTGCAATGGTTATGTTATAATCAATTTTAAAATATTTATTCGGATGGAAATCATGGCAGTTATGTTTTACAAGATCTTTGTCATAGGGCCCTCCCAGGGGTGGGGGGGGGGGGGGGGGGGGAAGGGGGTGGGGTCCCTGTTCTCTGGATTTCTTAAAGTAATGCCTATTGTTCCCCAGATCTCCAAACGTATTTGCCAAAGTTCCCCAAAAGTATTTTGTCCATCTTCCCCACATCTCTAAAAGTATTTCCACTGTTCCCTAGATCTCCAAAAGTTTTAAACATAGTTCCTTGAAAGTACCAAATAGTGTTTCCTTAAGTAAAACGTCTTCTATAATCTTCTCTATTATTATTTACACATCATCATAATAAGCAAAATCCATGTACTGTCTTCTTTTCCTTGTTTAAAATATCTATGGTCTATGGCTTGAACTTTCAGAGAAAAGGTGTTTTTTAAGTTTCCTTAAAAATATGCTTGTAAGCCCTGTGGCAGGGACCATTTGTGGTTCAATCACGCTGGTTCAAGAACTTCAAGAGTTTGTGGTTATACAAATGCTGTGCTAGTTTGGATAAGATTCTTTGAAAAATGTGGGGAATGCTATAGCCTCTACAAGAAAAAGGTTAACGGATGGACGATTGACAATTTACCACGACATTAGCCCTGCTGGCCTTTGGCAAGTAAAGCCAAAGAAGATATCGATGTAAAGACAGAAGAGACAAAAAAAAAATGAACAGCTGAACAGTTAATTTACAAAAGGTAATAATTACACATATATAATTATAAATACACATAAATAATTCACTTTATTGTGTAAACACGATCTAATAAAAAAAGTAGATACCGAGTGGGATTGAACACCAGTCCTTACGATCCCAAATCGACGATATTAACCACTGCACTGTTCTGCCTTTACTCATCAGTACTGTAAATATATTTTTGGTCGGAATTACCATCCAAAATTTATTTAGGGTACATACGATTATGGGATGAAGTTGTGCAGGGGCCCAGACTAACACGTAAGAAACCTCCAAAGCTATCAAAAGCTGTATTAAGCATTCCACATCTTATTTTAAAAGTAAATTATGATCAAGTATAAAAAATATACATAAAATCAGTGACTTAATTACAGAGACAGGCTAATAGCAATTTAATGTCCACGGCACTTTTAGTATTTCTATAATAACTCTTCGAATCTTGGTCTGAATTTAACAATTTTGGTGCCAAAGTAAAGCTGATAAAAAAAATGATGACCAATTCCAATTATCAATTATTTAATATTTTTCTTCTGAATTTATATTATTACGGATTTAAATCGAAATATGTTGAAATTTCAAACGTTTAAACAAAAACAATAAAAATAGAAATATTAGGTAGAAATATGAAGCAGTGAGTTTTTCATCGGTGGCGAAAGTTTCATACTAATATTTATTGAAGTCGTTTTTCTTATTTTTTTTTTTCAAAAATAGACTAAAACAGAGAAAACGATCACACACAAAAACTTTAAGCGTAAAATTCTTCATTTCTTTAGATTTAAAAAAGAAAAAAAATCTCCCAAATCAAGCCCTTTCTTTTGATACCATAATCACAAAATTTTGTTGTTTGATTCTGGAGGATGTGTGTTTCCATGATTTAGAATCGCCACGTGGTCTAGTGGTAAAGCACCGAACCCTTGATCGGAGGGTCGTGTGTATTTCAATCCTTCGCCACGACTATGTGTAGTGTCCTTGAGCAAGACACTTTTTCCACATATACTTAGTACTGGTTCTACCCAGGAAGACTTCGAGCATGAATTGTCTTAGTCGTAAGAACTTGTTTCAAAATCGAAGAAAATAAATAAGTTCAAACCAAATTAGAAAAAGCCAAAATGTGCCACCTGAAATTTAGATAAGTGCCTCCAGTTGCCTTTGTCTGTTTATATATCTGATAAAATTGATCAAATTAGGTACTTTTTTACATTAAGGACAATATCCCTAGATCTCTAAAATTAGGCCTTTGATACCTGGATCTCTGAAAGTAATGGCTAATGTTCCCCTGATCTCTGACAATAAATGGCCATGTTCTCCAGATCTCCAAAACACCAAGGAGGGCCTCAATAATATATATGCATATCTGTCTGATGATATACCATATATCTATGTAATGATATATCTACATATTGCAATATCTACATATCCACATAATGATATATCCACATAATGATATATCTACATATCTGTATAATGATATATCTACATATTTATCTAATGAAATATCTACATTATTCACATAATGATATATTTACATATCCACAATGATATATCTGTATATCTACATAATGATATAGAAAAATATCTACATAATAATATATATATACATATCTATAAAAAGATATATATATATATATATATATATATATATATATATATATATATATATATATATATATATATATAATGATATATTTACACATCAGTAAAATGATATATCTACATATCTATATAATGATAAATCTACATTACTCACATTATCATATATTTATATATGAACATAATGTTATATCTTCATAACTACATAATATATATATACATATCTAGAAAAGGATATATCTACAAATCCACATTATGATATATATACTTATCCACATAATAATATATTTACATATCCACATAATGATATATCTACATATCCACATAATGATATATCTACATATCCACATAACGATATATCTATATATCCACATAATGATGTATCTACATATCTATATGACCATGTATCTACATATCAACATAATGAAAGATCTACATATCCACATTAAAATATATCTATATATCCATATAATTATATATTTAAATATCCACATAATGATATATCTACATATCCACATAGTTATATATTTACATATCCACATAATGATATATCTACATATCCACATAATGATATATCTACATATCCACATAATGATATATCTACATACCCACATAATGATATATCTATATATCCACATAATGAAATATCTACATATCCACATTATAATATATCTATATATCCACATAATTATATATTTACATATCCACATAATGATATATCTACATATCCACATAATGATATATCTACATATCCACATAATGATATATCTACATATCCACATAATGATATATTTACATATCCACATAATGATATATCTACATATCCATATAATGAAATATCTACATATCCACATTATAATATATCTATATATCCACATAATCATATATTTACATACATACATAATAATATATCTATATATCCACATAATGATATATCTATATATCCACATAAAGATATATCTACATATTCACATTAAAATATATCAACATATCCACATAATTATATATCTAAATATCCACATAATGGTATATAAACACATGCACATAAAGATATATTTACATTATTTACATAATGATATATCTACATAATGAAATATCTACATATGTAAACAAAAATAAAATATTTACATATCCACATAATGATATTTCCACATATCCACATTATGATTTATCTACATATCCACATAATAGTAAAACTACATATCCACATAATTATATATCTACATATCCACATAATAATATATCTACAAAGCTATATGATAATGTATCTACATATCCCCACAATGATATAGTTACAGATCCAAATAATGATATATTTACATATCCACCTTATGATATATCTACGTATCTATATGACAAAGTTTCTACATAATGATATTGCTATATATCTACAAAATAATATATTAACATATCCACATAATGATATATATATAAATCCACATAATGATATATTTACATATATTTATGTTAATGTATCTAAATATCCACGTAATGAAATATCTACATATCCACATAATGATAAATATATATTATCCACATAATGATATAGTTACATATATACATAATGATATAATTACAGATCAACATAATGATATATTTAAATATCCACTTAACAATATATCTACATATCTATATGATGATGTATCTACATATCCACATACTGAACAAGTATAATATATCCACATAATGATATATCAACATTATATACATAATGATATATCAACATATCAACAATAATATATAATAATATATATATATATATAAAATATATATGATATATCTACCTATCTATATAATGATATATTTACATATCCACATAATGATATACCTACATATCCCCATAATGATATAAATACATTATTTACATAATGATATATCCACATATCCACATAATAATAAACTTACACATCCACATACTGATATATATTTACATAATGATATATCTACATAACCAAATAATAATATATCTACATATACACATAATGATCAATCTACATATCCTCATAATGATATATCTACATATATACATAATGATATATCTACATATCCACATAATGATATATCTACATAATCATAATGATATATCTACATATCCATATAAAGATATATTTACACATCCACATAATGAAATATCTACATATCACAATAATAATATATTTACAGTATCTACATAATGATATTTCTACATATATCCACATAATGACATATCTACATATCCACATAATAACATAATAATATAACTACATATCCATATAATGATATATCTACATATCCTCTTAATGATATATCTACATATCCACATAATGATATATATACATATCCACTATTGACATATTTACACTATCCACATAATGATATATTTTTTTTATTCAAAAAATTATATATCTACATATATACAAAATGAAATCACTACTTATCCAAATAATGATACATTAACATATCTACATAATGCTATACCTACATATCCACATATTGATATATATATATGCATATCTACATAATTAAATATCTACATATCCACATAATGTTATATCTACATATCCACATAATGATATATTTTCATATCTACATAATGATATATTTACATATCTTCATAATGATATATCTACATATCCACATAATGATATATCTATATGTCCACATGAAGATATATCTACATATCCCAATAATGACATATTAACATTATCAGCATAATGATATATCTACATATCTTTATATTGATATATATACATATACACATAATGATATATCTATATATCAACATAATGATAATAACCCGCAATGATATATCCCCGTAATGATATATTTATATAAACTACATAATCATATATCTACATAAAGATATATTTACATTATCTACAAAATCATATATCTACATATCAAAATAAAGATATATTTACATCATCTACAAAATCATATATCTACATATCAAAATAATGATATATCTACATATCCACAATGATATATCTACATATCCACACAATGATATATCTACATATGAACACAATGATATATCTACATATGAACATAATGATATATCTACATATCCAATTAATGATATATATATGTTAATCCACATAGTGATATATTTACATAGATGCATAATGATATATCTACAAATCAACACAATGATATATCTAAATGTGAATATAATGATCTATCTACATATCCACATAAAGATATATCTATTCATCCACATAGTGAAACATTTACATATTCACATAATGATATATTTACATATCCACATAATTAAATATCTACATATCCACATAATGATATATATATATACATATCTATATGAGGATATATATTTATGTATCCACATAATGATATATCTGCATATCTATATGATGATATATCTACATATCCACATAATTATATTTTTACATATCCACATAATGATATATCTACATATCCAAATAATGATATATATACATATCCACCTAATGACATATATACACTATCCACATAATGATATATTTTTTTATTCACAAAATTATATATCTACATATCTACATAATGAAATAACTACATATCCAAATAATGATACATTTACATATCTACATAATGATATACCTACATATCCACATATTGATATATATATATATATATATATGCATATCTACATAATTATATATCTACATATCCACATAATGTTATATTTACATATCCACATAATGATATATTTACATATCTACATAATGATATATTTACATATGTTCATAATTATATATCTACTTATCCACATAATGATATATCTATATGTCCACATGAAAATATATCTACATATCCCCATAATGATATATTTACATTATCAGCATAATGATATATCTACATATCTTTATATTGATATATATACATATCCACATAATGATATATCTACATATCAACATAATGATAATAACCCGCAATGATATATCCCCGTACTGATATGTTTATATAATTTACATAATCATATAGCTACATAAATATATATCTTCATATCCACATAATGATATATTTACATTATGTACATAATCATATATCTACATATCAAAATAATGATATATCTACATATCCACAATAATATATCTACATATCCACACAATGATATATCTACATATGGAAATAATGATATATCTACATATCCACTTTAAGATATATATATGTTAATCCACATAGTGATATATTTACATATATGCATAATGATATATCTATAAATCAACTCAATGATATATCTACATGTGAATATAATGATCTATATACATATCCACATAAAGATATATCTATTTATCCACATAATGATATATTTACATATTCACATATTGCTATATTTACATATCCACATAATTAAATATCTACATATCCACATAATGATATATCTAAATATCTATATGAGGATATATAGGTTCATATCCATATTATGATATATCTACATATAAATATGATGATATATCTATATATCCACATAATGATGAAGTTACATATCAACATAATGATATATATACATACCCACATAATGATATATCTACATATCTATATGATGATATATCTACATATCCACATAATAATATATCAACATATCTATATAATGATATATTTACATATCCATATGATGATGTATATGCATATCCACATAATGATATATCTAAATATCTATATGATGATGTATCTTCATATCCACATAATGATATATCTACATATCCACATAATGATATATCTACATATCCGCACAACAATATATCTACATATGAACATAATGATAAATCTACATATCCACTGAAAGATATTTATATGTTCATCCACATAGAGATATATTTACATATCCGCATAATGATATATCTACAAATCAACACAATGATATAACTACATGTGAATATAATGACCTATCTACAAATCCGTATAAATATATATCTATTCGTACAGATAGTGATATATTTACATATCCACATAATGATATATTTACATATCCACATAATTAAATATTTACATATCCACATAATGATATATCTACACATCTATATAAGGATATATATCTACATATCCACATAATGATATATCTACATATCTATATGAGGATATATATCTACATATCCACATAATGATATATCTACATATCTATATGATGATATATCTACATATCCACATAGTGATATATCTACATATCTATATGAAGATATATATCTACATATCCAATTAATGATATATCTAAATATCTATATGACAATGAACCTACATATCAACATAATGATATATCTAAATATCTATATGATGATATATCGACATATCCACATAATGATATATCTACATATCTATATGAGGATATATACATATATATATATATATATATATATATATATATATATATATATATATCTACATATCTATATGATAATATATCTACATACACACATAATAATATATCTACATATCTATATGATGATATATCTATATATCTATATGATGAAATATCTACATATATATATATATATATGATGATATATCTACATATCCACATAATGATATATCTACATATCTATATGAGGATATATATCTACATATCCACATAATGATATATCTAAATATTTATATGACAATGAACCTGCATATCCACATAATGATATATCTAAATATTTATATGATGATGTATCTACATAACCATATAATGATAAAGTTACATATCAACATAATGATATATTTATGTATCCACATAATGATATATCTATATATATATATGAAGATGTATCTACATATCCGCATAATGATATATCTACATATCCTTATGATGATATATCTACATATCCACATAATGAAATATCTACATATCTATATGATGATGTATCTACATATCAACAAATATATATAATAATATATCTACTTATCCACATAATGGAATATCTACATATCCACATAATGGAATATCTACATATCCACATGATGATATATCTACATATCCATAAAATGATATAGATACATATCCACAGAATGCTATATCTACATATCCACATAATGATATATCTACATATCCATAAAATTAAATATCTACTTATCCACATAACGATATAGTTACTTATCTACATAATGATACATCTACATATCTACATTATGATATATCTACATATCCACATAATGATATATCTACATATCCATATCATGACATAATTACATATCCACATCATGATATAGATACATATCCACATAATGATATAAATACATATCCACATAATGATATAGATACATATCCACATCATGATATAGATACATATCCAAATAATGATATAATTGCATATCCACATCATGATATAGATACATATCCACATAATGACATAATTACATATCCACATAATGATATAGATACATATCCACATAATGATATAGATACATATCCACATAATGATATATTTAAATACCTATATGAAGATGTGTCTACCTATCCACAGAATGAAATGTCTACAAATCTACATATTATTATATCTACATATCCATATAATGAAATATCTACTTATCCATATAATGATAAAGTTACTTATCTACATAATGATATATCTACTTATCCACATAATGATATATCTACATATCAACATAATGATATATCTACATATCTCTATGATGATGTATCTACATATTCATAAAAAGACATATCTACACATCCACATAATGATGTAGTTACTTATCCACTTAATTATATATCTACATATCCACATAATGTTATATCTACATATCCACATAATGATATATTTACATAATCTACATAATCCTATATCTACTTATTTACATAAAGATATATCTACATGTCCACATAATGATATATTTACATAGTCTGCATAATCCTATATCTGCTTATCTACATAAAGATCTATCTACATGTCCATATTTACATTATCTTCATAATGATATAGATACATATCTTTATAATGACATTATCTATATATCCACATAATGATACATCTACATATCCACATAATGATAATAACCTGCATATCCCATAATGTTATATTTATATAATCTACGTAATCATATATCTACATATCTACATAATGATATATTTACATATCAACAAGAAAAAATATATCTACATATCCACATAATGATATATTTACATTACTACATAATGATATTCTTACATATCTACATGATGATATATCTATATAACATAATGTTATATTTACATATCCCCATAATGATATATATAGACATATCTACATAATAATATATCTACATATAAACATTATGATATACCTACAAATCCACATAATGAAATATCTAAATATTGCCACTATGATATATTTACATTTTCTACATCATGATATATCTATATATGTACATAATGATATATCTACATACCTATATGATGATGTATCTCTATACCCACATAATGATATATTTACTTATCTACATAAAGATAATTCTACATATCCACATTATAATAAAACTCCATATCCACATAATTATATATTTACATTTCCATATACATTTAATGATATATCTACATATCTATTTGATGATGTATCTACATATCTATTTGATGATGCATCTACATATCCACAAAATGAAATATCTACATAATGATATATTTACATTATCTACATAATGATATATCAACATATCCACAATACTATAAATACATATCTACATAATGATATATTTTCATATTCACATAATGATATACCTGCATATCCACATATTGATATATAAATTATTTACATAACGATATATCTAAATATCTACATAATGATATATTTACATTATCCACAAAATGATATATCTATCTGTATAATCATATATCTACATATCAATATAATGATATATCTACATATCCACCTGATGATATATCTACTTATCCATGTAATGATAAAATTACATATCAATATAATGATATATCTACATATCCACCTGATGATATATCTACTTATCCACGTAATGATAAAATTACATATCAACATAATAATATATTGAGATATCCACATAATGATATATCTACATATCTATATGAAGATGTATCCAGATATACACATAATGAAATATTTACATTCCTATATGATGAAATATCTACATATCGACATAGTGATATAGTTACCTATCAACATAATGATTTATTTTACATTCCTATATGATAATGTATCTACATATCCACAGAATTAAATATCTACAAATCTACATATTATTATATATACATTTCCATATAATGAAATATCTACATATCCACATAACGATATAGTTACTGATCTACTATATGATATAACATATCCTCAAAATGACATATTTATATATCCACATAATGATATATCAACATATCTCTATGATGATGTATCTACATATCTGCTTAGTTATAAATCTAAATATCCACAAAATGATATACCTACATATCCACATCATGACATATCTACATGTCCACATATAGATATATCTACATATCCCCGTAATGCTATATTTACATTATCTACATAATAATATATCTACATATATTCATAATGATATATCTATATATCCACATAATGATATATCTACATGTCCACATAAAGATATATCTACATATCCCCGTAATGATATATTTACATAATCTACATGATAATATATCTACATATCTACATAAAGATATACCTACATATCCACATCATGACATATCTACATGTCCACATAAAGATATATCTACATATCCCCATAATGATTTATTTACATTATCTACATAATGATATATGTACATATCCCCATAATGATATATTTTCATAATCTACATAATCATATATCTGCATATCTACATAAAGATATATCTACATATCCAGATAAAGATATATTCAGATATCCACATGAAGATATGTCTACATATACACATACTGTTTTATTTATATATCCACATCATGATATATCTGCATATTCACATAATGATACTTCTACATTATCAACATAATGATATATCTACATATCCACATAATGATACTTCTACATTATCAACATAATGATATAATTTACAAATCCACATAAAGATATATCTATTCATCCACATAGTGATATATTTATCTATTCAAAGAATGATATATCTACATATCCACATAATGAAATATTTATATATTCACTTAATGATATATCTACATATCCACATCATGTTATATCTACATATCCAGATAATGATATAATTACATTATTCACATAATGATATATATACATATCCACCAAATGATATACCTGGATATCTACATAAAGATATATATATATATATAAATAATGATATATCTACATATCCACATAATGATCTGTCTACATATCCACATAATGATCTATTTACATATCCACATAATGCTATATTTACTTATTCATATAATGATATATCTACATATATTTACGTAATGATAAATCTGTATATCCATATAATAAAATATATACATATCTATACATGGTGTATTTCCATATCCACATAACAATATATCTACATATCCAAGTAAGGATTTATTAACATATCCATATTATGATATTTCTGCATATTTACATAACAATATAGCTACATTTTCATTATAATGATATATCTACATATCCCCATAGTGATATATTTACTTATCCATATAATGATATATCTGCATCTATTTACTTAATGATATATCTATATATTCATATAATGATATATTCACATGATCCACATAATGATATCTTTACATATCCACAATATAATATATGTACATAACGATATATTTACATGATCCACATATCTATATAATGATATATCTACATATCTGAATAATAATATATCTACATATCCATATAATGATATATCTGCATATCCACATTATGATATATCTACATATCTACATACCCACATAATGATATATCTACATATCCACATTATTATATATTTACTTATCAATATAACGATATATTAACATATTTTTTCTCAATGATATATCTATTTATCCATATAATGATATAATTACATATCCATATAATAATATATCTAAATATCCACAATATAATATATATACATATCTACATAATGATATATCTTCATATCCACATAATGATATATCTACATTATCCAAATAATGATATATTTACATAATGATATATCTATATTATCCACATAATTATATATCTGCATATTTATATAATGATATATCTACATATCCACATAATGAGAAACTACATATCCACATAATGATATATTTACATTATATACATAATGATATATCTACATATTCACATAATGGTATATCTTCAAATTTATATAATGTTATATTTACATTATTCTCATAATAGTATATCTACATATCTACATTATGATATATCTACATATCTTCATAATGATCTATTCACATTATCCATATAATGATACACATACACACACACATATATATATATATATTGAAATATCTACATATCCACATAATGATATATCTACATATCCACATATCGATATATCTACATATCTACTTAATGATATATCTACATTATCCACATAATGATATATATTCATATCCACATAATGATATATTTACATATCCACATAATGATATATCTACATATCTACATAATGATATATCTACATACATGTATATATATATATATGGAGATAATTATTTGTGAATAACCAAGACATAAATATACAGACCAGACTAGGGCGAGTGTGCCTAGTTACAATGCAAACCAAAGATACGATATCAAGGCCTCTGCCAAACCAATAAATTTGGTGTCGACCATGACTTATATACTATGGAATTACATGCAACACATCTGGACAGGGTGGACAAATTTACATACATGAAGTGATAGCTTTATATGAGTAAGATCCAGTTAAGGATTCATGACTACTCACATGCTATATAAAGGACATATTTATAATGGTATATCTACATAATGATATATTACATTATCCACATTATGATATATCTACATATCCACATGATATCTTCATGTCTAAGGTTTAAGGTTGGTTTCAGAACCATTTCAGACTCTTTTATCAATTTTATTTTGTCTTCTAGGGTAAGTTCGACCCTACGACGTTTAGACGGAGGCTGAGACATGTTTCTCGTTTGAGACTCAAAAAATAGAATGCTTACTTTATTCCTAATTTTGTTAAATAACGACTAAAAATTTACTCAGATTGCTTTGTTTTACTCACCCGTTTATTGTTAACATCAAATGTATTGTCACTTGCAGTATGACAATAAAAATCGGCTTTAATGAAAAAGAAGACACAATCGATATTAAAGATAATTAACTTACAAGCACAATAATTACGATGTTTTACCGTAGCCGGTACGTGTAATTTATACTTAATTAGTGATTCAAACACTCTTTGCGACATTCACACTTGTGCTGATCAAACGCACGCACCGGGTAAACAAGCGGCGAACATCTTCTTGTTTGTTAACACCTTTTTGAAGTGTCAGGGATTAAACAGATTAGCGGTCGTGTATTGCCAATATCAATAATCAGACGAGACTAAGATCCACCGAGACAAAGGTTCGGATCCGAAAGGTAAAATATATAGTAATTTAGTGAAGAAATCTTTAAAACGAGTACGGTTTTCGGAATAGAAAGGTTTCGGATTGTCGAGGTTTATTTACAATAAAGATAAAATAAGAAATTTCGGGACCTACAAAATGTACAGTTTAGAGAGATTTCCGGATTAGAGGAGTACGGATTAGCGAGGTGCCACTGTATCTACATATCAAAAAATAATTCAAATTATTTTCTTTATTGTCTTTTTTATTGTAGAAATCGCAGACCTTATCTTATATAGAAAAGGTGAAGTATGGCCTGAATTTAACGTTGTAAAATTACATAGACAGACATGAAAAATAACTAGGCAAGATATCGACTCAACCGTCACAATTTAAAACAGCCCTTCCTGTCCCTGGTATTGAAATTGTTAGATACGACTTCATAAAAACGTCATGCTTGCAAAGGTCGAAGAATCAAGAGGTAAGTTTGTTTTACTAATGTTTTGATTTATAGCTAATACCATCATCTAGATCGTAGCATTAAATTCATATTGCCCGCAGCATCTCGGCGGATTTGAGAGACACGTAACGGTGCAACATTTAATTGAGAGAAAAAATGATGTGCAATTTACTGTTGGCCTTCACGTTAATTATTTGCAGCATTTTTTGTCAAACCGTGGTCCTTGTGCCCCTTTAACACGTGTATATATATTTGACGTGTGAATTGACGATTTAAACACTGCCGTGCATCCCTTTAAAGAAACACACAAAATATGTCAAAATATGTCAACGTTATTTCTGTCTATATGAAAGTATGAGACTCCAGAACCTCCATTTTCATTCTCCCAGTACATGAAAAAACTGTAGTTAAATCGTATAATCGGTGACACAATGTTATTATACAATCATGTACACACACACATATATATATATCATCATATTAATCATGTAAATTTAGTTTTAATTCTATATATAGCTTTGTATTCTACATATAGTTTTGTATTCTACATATAGTTTTGTAGTCTATATATATATATATATTTGTGTGTAGCTATAAGTCAATATCTTTGTATTCTTATCATTTATCTTTACTCATCTTTAAGGCCGATGTCGCACTACAGATGCCACACTACAGATGTCACACTACAGATGTCGTCTACATACATGCAGCTAACTGGCAGTAATGGGTTACAAAAGAACATTGCAGAGAGGTGATAGTATTAGATTATATTTATATGTAATTATAACATATGAGTGTGAAATATTTATTTCACAAGCATTGTCAGACACATGAATAAACGTGCCGTAATAAACAGCCTATCGGACTTGGCTGGCCTATTTGCCAACTCAGAACTACTCAGAAGTTGCGTTGTAAGATAGAACGAGGTATGACTTTTTCATTTTGACAAACTGGATTGAAGTTAAATACATACGCGAGGCTTGTCATAGAAAATCGGTAAGGTTTTACATCACAATGTCATCATGGTCATTTACAGTGTGTGAGTTCTATAGATAAAACGCCAACCTTATAGCCCAATCGCAGAGCGATGGGTGATTCTTTTGTTTTTTGTATTTCTTTATTTTTATTTAAAGTTTTTTTTTATTTTACATCGATTGTGAAACAAGCTATTACACCTGTTCGAAGTTTTTCTGGTTAGAACGAGTATTAGGCATGTGTGGATCAAATGTCTTACTCAACGACACCACATTAGCTGTTTCGAACCCACGACCGTCCGGTCCTGGGTTCTATGCCCGACCACTAGACCACACTCTCCACAATATTCTTAACATTTATAACATTTACATTATGAAAATAGCCTTCAGAAACCAAGAATATATCGTTTGTGCTATTTTGATTCTTAAAGCCCCAACTACCATATAAAAGCCACAAGATGGTTTTTGGGCCGGTTTTATATAATTCAGTACTTGATTAAAATCAGATAATTCACAGTCATCAATGCATCGTTTTGTTATAATGTTGCATACTACTAGATTATAGTTAATTGAAACATTTAATTGGCAAAACAATAATTTCCAAAAAGCGCTTGTCATATGTAGCTTGAAAACAAAATCCAACTGCCAAAAAGCTAAAATTCGAGGGAGATGCACTCTATACACATTGACCTGTGTTAATTCACCAACAGCAGATAGCCTAATGTAACTTTGTAACTTAATTGTCTCCTCTTACAAGTATTTACTACCATGGCAGTAAAAGTTGGGAGGTCAGATTTGCTTACAATGTGCCTTCTCAGAGACTTAAATTTGTCCAAATGTTTTTTTCTTGTAAAAGTTCAAAATATAACAAAACGTTACCTTAATGATTAATTGCGTGTTTAACAAGAGTAAATAATAATTATTCTCCAACTGAGCTCTAATGCAAATGAAAACAGCCTCAATTAAGCTCAGGTATGTGTTCAAAAAGTTGAGTTTTACTCTTACTGTTAATAAATAATTGAGTATCATGTTCAGAACAATGTCACGAAAAATTGACAAAAATGTACTTTCTTTTCTTTGGAAATTGTATGGAAACGTCCGTGTAGGTGATACTGTAATACGTCAAGCGGTTTAATTTGTATAGAAACGTTCAGTTAAATTAATTTGGATAGGAAACATTTTAACAAGTGATATTTGTGGTACAGTAATTGAATCAATTGCGGCAAAATTGAAAGGAATTGAATTAATCACGTGCTTTCCACGTGAGAAGGGGTTATTTTGATTACAGTACAAAACCTAATTGAAATACGAAAGTGCGGTTACAGATGCTATTGATAGACAGCATCGACGTCACGAGCTAGGCTCGTGTTATTGTTTCTTTTATTCATGGATGAAGACAGAATGCACTATGTGAAAAGCTACCTCATTTTCAAATAAAGACGTGGCTGAACGAATGTGACGTCGCTTTGTTCCGCTTTACGCTTTATGTCCACAACGTATTTTGTCCGCAGAGTAATAAGAAATGCGTCGACTTTTGTCCGCATTGTATTAAATTTAAATTTTCTACTGCGGGACGAATGTGCTATAAAAATTGTATTTTTTTTTAATTTCTTTTTTTTGTGGGGGGGGAGTGGGAGGAAAAATGTCATTTGTTCTAGAGATAAAAACTGTTGCGGACAAAAAGTGTAAACCGGACAAAAAGCGCTTGCACGTACGTGCGTGTGTGAAAGGTGGTGAGGTACATACAGTGATCCGTTAGTCCCATCGTGTTCTAACTTTGCCAACAGACACACTCGATACCATGACAACACGACGGGACAATGATAATGAAACGACAGTACGGTACATGTATCACGATGGTGATGGTGCGGGTGCACGATAGCGAAGATGCGATAACACAATGGCACGATGTTGACAGTACGATGACGAATACGCGATATAACTTTGTTTAATCCGTCAACGTGTCATCGCTCCATCACCATCGTGCTGTCGTAGCATTGCGTCATAGTAATTTCGCTACATCACCTCCGTACCATCGCTCCATCACCATCGTGCTATCGTATTGTCGTGTCATCACCACCGTGCCAATCGTGTTGTCGTGGTATCGCGTGTATACCTGTTAACAAAGCGACATCTCTTTTTAGTAAGGGAGCGCATCAATCCCCCTCTCCGTATTGATGTTTTTTGTTCCTGTTGTTGTTGTTGCTGCTGCTGCTGCTGATGATGATGATGATGATGATGATGTTGATGTTGCTGTGGCTGTGGCTGTTGCTGTTGTTGCTGCTGCTACTTCTGTTGCTGTTGCTGTTGCTGTTGTTGTTGTTGTTGTTGTTGTTGTTGTTGTTGATGTTGTTGTTGTTGTTGTTGTTGTTGTTGTTGTTGTTGTTGTTGTTGTTGTTGTTGTTGTTGTTGTTGTTGTTGTTGTTGTTGTTGTTAGATATAAGGAGAATATGTGGCCGGCTGATTGTAATTACGATTTATAATCAATTGATAAACATGTTCCACTCAAACAGTACCATTTGATTGTTAGTGTCCATATGTAAATACAGTAAGTGTCCATATGTAAATACAGTAAGTGCCCAACGTTTTCACGACGACACCCAAAACCCACCCCTCCCACCTCTCTTCCTTTTCCCTGGAATGTGTACGAAAAAGCGATTGACCCTTGTTTATCTGATTTACAGCATTGGACTGGTCATTGTTAGTATCAAACAGCCGGAACAATTTTTGTATTTCTAACACGTCAAAATAAAAGCTTTAGCTTGTTTCCGATCCTCAACACAATTTGGATATTAATTAAAACACTTTAACCTGTGATATTGGAAACTGATTGGTTAATTTGATATTACAATACAACAAATGACAAGAAAAACAACCGCACATTATTAAGTAACGATCTTTTTTGACCGTAGGCCGCAAACTTAAAAAGTAAAAATAGAAATATGGCGACCTATCCACCTGTATGCGAACAAAGGACTTATACGGACAACTTTCGACGTACTTCTATTTTTTGCGGACATAATTTGTCAAGGGAACAAAAAGCGCCTGTACACACATACAATAACTGACACCACATAACTGTCTTATCCTGCCTTGCTTTAAATAAGAGAATTAGCAAAACATATTAAAAATGTCTATTCATCATTATAACAGCTTCTTTCAGATGACGGTACCTATATTTATTTGCTTGATGAATGTTCGACGATAGAAATTCAAGATTCATATAGAGAAAAAAACAACTGAAAAATGTAGAATACACCGTTTCGTCTCAATTACTGTAAAACAGTAAAGTAACAAGACGTAACGCGGATCATAAACCTATTACTTTTTTTCAGAAAAAAAGAGAAATTAGATAATTTCTCAGACTTTGAAATTGATTATGATAAAAATAAAGACAAGTTCTCATGTGAGAAATGTAGATTAACGATAAGATTTCCCCTGAAATTGGCATTTTTTTCTAGGCATAACTCAAAATTAAATTTTCTGAAAATGGAAATATACCTGGTTATGTTTACTAAAATTGGAGAAGAATTATGTAAGAATTGTTTGTTTTCTTTCTTTCTAATCCTTTACATTTTGTTTACTGTACTTGTCAATCTGATAATACCGGAAATAAAATATGTTTAAAATAAGTCAAGAAAATACATAAACAACAGAAAACGTAGCATGCAAAGGACACAGCCACAAAATCATAACGAACACAATAAATATAACGAATATGTGAACCCAGGGAGCACAAGAAGACTGAAAAAAAAGAAATGGTGTACGATGTAATTTTGATATATTCATATAGTTAGTTTATTATGTGATTACATATATATGCTTAAAAAGAAACAACACCCCGACCCTCCTCGCCTTTTCAAGTAAAATAGTAAAACTCAACACACATATCTGAGACAACGACTTTAATTTGGTGTTTTGCTGAAATTGATATACTACCGGGTACATATAAATAAATTTCATCAAAATCCAAGCTGTGGCTAAACACATAAAAACAGTCCGTATCATACCTTGACCTTTGAGATTTAAGATAAACTTAAAAGATGTTTCTTTTTATTATTCACCATTTTAACGAAAGATTATTTGACACAAATTAATTTTGGCATTCATCGAAGTCACGTGGCGCATGGATTTCTTTTTAATGAAACGAATGAAAAGAAAAGTTAAATAAACCATCCACCTGAAAGCTGACACCGAACAAATCCACCAGGATATCGTATGACAAAAAGCACATCATTGAATGGGAGAATTTATACGAGCTGAGACGCTTGTTTGTATATCAATTATGACATTGCCAGAACTTGGTCAACAGTTATAGGTGGAACACAGGCATTGAAATAAGTGTTTGCGTAAGTTGGCAGCTGAATTATTCCAGATGATCATTAGAATTATTACATTGTTTATTATGCAAATGAAGCCATCGAGCTCATGCAAGGATCACTCATTTTGGGTCACATGGTATATGGTGTGGTATGCGGAATGCTTCGGCATTTATGACTGTAAAGTTAGTAGGTAGTTCGCAGTTGGTAGTTGGGGATTCGAATAACCAACTACCGACCAGCTGCCAGTTGGGGATTCGGAATCGTTATTATAATTACTATTTCATTTACATATTTTACTCGTGTTAATCGTGTTAAAAATATAATCAATAACAAATGTATGTAAATTAATATAAAATCTGAATCCCCAACTGGCAGCTGGTTGGTAGTTGGCGATTCACGGCGAATCCCCAACTGAACATTTTGAATCGCCGTCTGGTGAGTATACTCATTTTATTGAAGAACCAACCCGGCCAAAGTGTGTTATTTATTATTATAAATTTATTTTTAATTGAATTGATTGATTAAAAAAATAAAACAACAATTTATAAAAAATCCGAATCCCCAACTGGCAACTGGTTGGTAGTTGGCGATTCGCAGCGAATCCCCAACTGGAAATTTTGAATCGCTTCCTGGTGAATATACTCATGGTATTGAAAGAAAAACGCGGGAACGGTGTTTATTTATTGTTATGAGCTGTTTTTCTATGAAACTGATTTGTTTTCAAAAACAAATATCGATTTGAAAAAAAAAAATGAATTCCAAATTTGCCATTGTGAATCACCGTATTGTGAGTATATCCGTTTTATTGAAGATCCAAACCACCATTGGTGTTATTATTATCCTAAATCTGTTTTCTTTATTGAATTGATATGTTAAAATAATAAAACAGCGATTTAAAAAAAAATCCGAATCCCCAACTGGCAGTTGGTTGGTAGTTGGCGATTCGCGGCGAATCCCCAACTGGACATTTTGAATCACCGTCTGGTGAGTATATTCATTATATTGAAGAACCAACCCGGCAAAAGTGTGTTATTTATTATTATTAACTTATTTTTAATTGAATTGATTGATTAAAAAAATAAAACAACGATTTCAAAAAAAATCCGAATCCCCAACTGGCAACTGGTTGGTAGTTGGCGATTCGCCGCGAATCCCCAACTGGAAATTTTGAATCGCCTCCTGGTGAATATACTCATGGTATTGAAGGAACAGCGCGGGAACGGTGTTTATTTATTGTTATGAACTGTTTTTCTATGGAACTGATTCGTTTTCAAAAACAAATATCGATTTGGAAAAAAAACGAATTCCAAATTTGCCATTTTTAATCACCGTATTGTGAGTATATTCCTTCTATTGAAGAACTAAACCACCATTGGTGTTATTATTATCATGAATCTGTTTTTTTATTGAATTGATATGTTAAAATAATAAACCAGCGGTTTAAAAAAAAAATCCGAATCCCCAACTGGCAGCTAGTTGGTAGTTGGCGATTCGCCGCGAATCCCCAACTGGACATTTTGAATCACCGTCTGGTGAGTATACTCATTATATTGAAGAACCATCCCGGCAAATGTGTTATTTATTATTATAAACTCATTTTTAATTGAATTGAATTATTACAAAAATAAAACAACGATTTAAAAAAAATCCGAATCCCCAACTGGCAACTGGTTGGTAGTTGGCGATTCGCCGCGAATCCCCAACTGGAAATTTTGAATCGCTTTCTGGTGAATATACTCATGGTATTGAAGGAACAGTGCGGGAACGGTGTTTATTTATTGTTATGAACTGTTTTTCTATAGAATTGATTTGTTTTCGAAAACAAATATCGATTTGAAAAAAATCCGATTCCATAATTGGCCATTTTGAATCACCGTATTGTGAGTATATCCGTTTTATTGAAGAACCAAACCACCATTGGTGTTATTATTATCCTAAATCTGTTTTCTTTATTGAATTGATATGTTAAAATAATAAAACAGCGATTTAAAAATAAAATCTGAATCCCCAACTGGCAGCTAGTTGGTAGTTGGCGATTCGCCGCGAATACCCAACTGGACATTTTGAATCGCCGTCTGGTGAGTATACTCATTTTATTGAAGAACCAACCCGGCAAAAGTGTGTTATTTATTATTATAAACTTATTTTTAATTGAATTGATTGATTAAAAAAATAAAACAACGATTTAAAAAAATCCGAATCCCCAACTGGCAACTGGTTGGTAGTTGGCGATTCGCCGCGAATCCCCAACTGGAAATTTTGAATCGCCTCCTGGTGAATATATTCATGGTATCGAAGGAACAGCGCGGGAATGGTGTTGATATATTGTTATGACATGTTTTTCTATGCAATTGATTTGTTTTCAAAAACAAATATCGATTTGATAAAAAAAAGAATCCCAAATTTGCCATTTTGAATAACCGTATTGTGAGTATATTCGTTTTATTGAAGAAACAAACCACCATTGGTGTTATTATTATCCTTAACCTGTTTTCTTTATTGAATTGATTTGTTAAAATAATAAAACAGCGATTTTAAAAAAAAATCCGAATCCCCAACTGGCAATTGGTTGTTAGTTGGCGATTCGCGGTGAATCCATAACTGGACATTTTGAATCGCCGTCTGGTGAGTATACTCGTTATTTTGAAGAACCAACTCTGCAAAAGTGTCTTTTTTATTATCATAAACTTATTTTTAATTGAATTGATTGAATAAAGAAATAAAATAACGATTTTTAAAAAATCCGAATCCCCAACTGGCAACTGGATGGTAGTTGACGATTCGCCGCGAATCCCCAACTGGAAATTTTGAATCGCCTCCTGGTGAATATACTCATGGTAATACAGGAACAGCGCGGGAATGGTGTTTATTTATTGTTATGAACTGTTTTTCTATGAAATTGATTTGTTTTCAAAAACAAATATCGATTTGAAAAAAAAAAAAGAATTCCAAATTTGCCATTTTGAATCACCGTATTGTGAGTATATTCGTTTTATTGAACGACCAAACCAACCTCCATTGGTGTTATTATTATCCTAAATCTGTTTTCTTTATTGAATTGATATGTTAAATTAATAAAACTGCGATTTAAAAAAAAAATTCGAATCCCCAACTGGCAGCTAGTTGGTAAATTTTGCGGTAATCGTATCATCTACGAAAAAAGAGGTCAATGAATATAGTACTAACTACCAAACAGCTCCCAGTTGGGGATTCGGATTTTTTTAAATCGATGTTTTATTATTTCAAGGAATCAATTCAATAGAAAAAGAGCTTAAAATAATAAAAAAGACAACAGGACCGCACAATATAAAGAGTATACTTACCAGACGGCGATTCAAAATGGCTAGTTGGGGATTCGCGGCGAATCACCTACCACCAACCAGCTGCCAGTTGTGGATTCGGATTTTTTTTTAAAATCACTTTTTTATTATTTTAATCAATCAATTCAATACATAAACAAGACCATTCACACGTTGTTCGTTCAATACCATGAGTATATTCATCAGGAGGCGGTTAAAAATTTCCCCAAACTAGCAATCAGCTGCCATTTGGGGATTCGGATTTTTTTTTTCAGATCGATATATATTTAAAAAAAGAATTAGTTTTATAGAAAAACAATTGAAAATAACAAATAAACAACATTCCAGCGTTGTTCTTTCAAAACCATGAGTATATTCATCAGGAGGCGATTGAAAATTTCTAGTTGAGGATTCGCGGCGAATCGCCAACTACCAACAAGCTGTCAGTTGGGGATTCGGATTTTTTTTAAATCGTTGTTTTATGATTTTAATAATTCAATTCAATTAAAAATGAGTTTATAATAATAAATAACACGCTTTTGCCGGGATGGTTCTTCAATATAATGAGTATACTCACCAGACGGTGATTCAAAATGTCCAGTTGGGGATTCGCGGCGAATCGCCAACTACCAACTAGCTGCCAGTTGGGGATTCAGATTTTTTTTTTAAACCGCTGTTTTATTATTTTAACATATCAATTCAATAAAAAAAACAGATTCTTGATAATAATAACACCAATGGTGGTTTAGTTCTTCAATAGAACGAATATACTCACAATACGGTGATTAAAAATGGCAAATTTGGAATTCGTTTTTTTTCCAAATCGATATTTGTTTTTGAAAACGAATCAGTTCCATAGAAAAACAGTTCATAACAATAAATAAACACCGTTCCCGCGCTGTTCCTTCAATACCATGAGTATATTCACCAGGAGGCGATTCAAAATTTCCAGTTGGGGATTCGCGGCGAATCGCCAACTACCATCCAATTGCCAGTGGGGGATTCGGATTTTTTTAAATCGTTGTTTTATTTCTTTATTCAATCAATTCAATTAAAAATAAGTTGATAATAATAAAAAACACACTTTTTCAGATTTGGTTCTTCGAAATAACGAGTATACTCACCAGACGGCGATTCAAAATGTCCAGTTGGGGATTCACCGCGAATCGCCAACTACCAACCAGTTGCCAGTTGGGGATTCGGATTTTTTTTAAATCGTTGTTTTATTTTTTTAATAAATCAATTCAATTAAAAATCAGATTATAATAATAAATAACACACTTTTGCCGGGTTGGTTCTTCAATAAAATGAGTATATTCACCAGACGGCGATTCAAAATGTCCAGTTGGGGATTCGCCGCGAATCGCCAACTACCAACTAGCTGCCAGTTGGGGATTCGGGTTTTTTTTTTAAATCGCTGTTTTATTCTTTTAACATATCAATTCAATAAAGAAAACAGATTTAGGATAATAATAACACCAATGGTGGTTTGTTTCTTCAATAGAAGGAATATACTGACAATACGGTTATTCAAAATCAAATTTGGAATTCGTTTTTTTTTTTTTCAAATCGATATTTGTTTTTGAAAACAAATCATTTCCATAGAAAAACAGTCCATAACAATAAATAAACACCGTTCCCGCACTATTCCTTCGATACCATGAATATATTCACCAGGAGGCGATTCAAAATTTCCAGTTGGGGATTCGCGGCGAATCGCCAACTACCAACCAGTTGCCAGTTGGGGATTCGGATTTTTTTTAAATCGTTGTTTTATTTTTTTAATCAATCAATTCAATTAAAAATAAGTTTATAATAATAAATAACACACTTTTGCCGGGTTGGTTCTTCAATAAAATGAGTATACTCACCAGACGGCGATTCATAATGTCCAGTTGGGGATTCGCCGCGAATCGCCAACTACCAACTAGCTGCCAGTTGGGGATTCGGATTTTTTTTTTAAACCGCTGTTTTATTATTTTAACATATCAATTCAATAAAGAAAACAGATTTAGGATAAAAATAACACCAATGGTGGTTTGTTTCTTCAAGAGAAGGAATATACCCACAATACGTGATTCAAAATCAAATTTGGAATTCGTTTTTTTTTTTCAAATCGATATTTGTTTTTGAAAACAAATCATTTCCATAGAAAAACAGTTCATAACATATAAATAAACACCGTTCCTGCTCTGTTCCTTCGATACCATGAATATATTCACCAGGAGGCGATTCAAAATTTCCAGTTGGGGATTCGCGGCGAATCGCCAACTATCAACCAGTTGCCTGTTGGGGATTCGGATTTTTTTTAAATCGTTGTTTTATTTTTTTAATTAATCAATTCAATTAAAAATCAGTTTATAATAATAAATAACACACTTTTGCCGGGTTGGTTCTTCAATAAAATGAGTATATTCACCAGACGGCGATTCAAAATGTCCAGTTGGGGATTCGCCGCGAATCGCCAACTACCAACTAGCTGCCAGTTGGGGATTCGGATTTTTTTTTTTTAAATCGCTGTTTTATTCTTTTAACATATCAATTCAATAAAGAAAACAGATTGAAGATAATAATAACACCAATGGTGGTTTGTTTCTTCAATAGAACGAATATACTCACAAAAGGGTGATTCAAAATCAAATTTGGAATTCTTTTTTTTTTTTCAAATCGATATTTGTTTTTGAAAACAAATCATTTCCATAGAAAAACAATGATATCAATCAATAAACACCGTTCCCGCTCTGTTCCTTCGATACCATGAATATATTCACCAGGAGGCGATTCATAATGTCCAGTTGGGGATTCGCCGCGAATCGCCAACTACCAACTAGCTGCCAGTTGGGGATTCGGATTTTTTTTTAAATCGCTGTTTTATTATTTTAATATATCAATTCAATAAAGAAAACAGATTTAGGATAATAATAACACCAATGGTGGTTTGGTTCTTCAAAAAAACGAATAAACTCACAATACGGTGATTCAAAATGGCCAATTATGGAATCGGATTTTTTTCAAATCGATATTTGTTTTCGAAAAAAAATCAATTCTATAGAAAAACAGCTCATAACAATAAATAAACACCGTTCCCGCACTGTTTCTTCAATACCATGAGTATATTCACCAGGAAGCGATTCAAAATTTCCAGTTGGGGATTCGCGGCGAATCGCCAACTACCAACCAGTTGCCAGTTGGGGATTCGGATTTTTTTTAAATCGTTGTTTTATTTTTGTAATAATTCAATTCAATTAAAAATGAGTTGATAATAATAAATAACACACTTTTGCCGGGATGGTTCTTCAATATAATGAGTATTCTCACCAGACGGTGATTCAAAATGTCCAGTTGGGGATTCGCGGCGAATCGCCAACTACCAACTAGCTGCTTGTTAGGGAATCGGATTTTTTTTTTAAATCGCTGTTTTATTATTTTAACATATCAATTCAATAAAGAAAACAGATTCATAATAATAATAACACCAATGGTGGTTTGTTTCTTCAATAGAACGAATATACTCACAATACGGTGATTCAAAATCAAATTTGGAATTCGTTTTTTTTTTCAAATCGATATTTGTTTTTGAAAACAAATCATTTCCATAGAAAAACAATTATAACAATAAATAAACACTGTTCCCGTACTGTTCCTTCGATACCATGAGTATATTCACCAGGAGGCGATTCAAAATTTCCAGTTGGGGATTCGCGGCGAATCGCCAACTACCAACCAGTTGCCAGTTGCCAGTTGGGGATTCGGATTTTTTTTAAATCGTTGTTTTATTTTTTTAATCAATCAATTCAATTAAAAATGAGTTTATAATAATAAATAACACACTTTTACCGGGTTGGTTCTTCAATATAATGAGTATACTCACCAGACGGTAATTCAAAATGTCCAGTTGGGGATTCGCTGCGAATCGCCAACTACCAACTAGCTGCCAGTTGGGGATTCGGATTTTTTTTTTAAATCGCTGTTTTATTATTTTAACATATCAATTCAATAAAGAAAACTTATTCCGGATAATAATAACACCAATGGTGGTTTGTTTCTTCAATAGAACGAATATACTCACAATACGGTGATTCATAATCAAATTTGGAATTCGTTTTTTTTTTCAAATCGATATTTGTTTTTGAAAACATATCATTTCCATAGAAAAACAATGATATCAATAAATAAACACCGTTCCCGTACTGTTCCTTCGATACCATGAATATATTCACCAGGAGGCGATTCAAAATTTCCAGTTGGGGATTCGCGGCGAATCGCCAACTACCAACCAGTTGCCAGTTGGGGATTCGGATTTTTTTTAAATCGTTGTTTTATTTTTTTAATCAATCAATTCAATTAAAAATAAGTTTATAATAATAAATAACACACTTTTGCCGGGTTGGTTCTTCAATAAAATGAGTATACTCACCAGACGGCGATTCAAAATGTCCAGTTGGGGATTCGCCGCGAATCGCCAACTACCAACTAGCTGCCAGTTGGGGATTCAGATTTTTTTTTTAAATCGCTGTTTTATTATTTTAACATATCAATTCAATAAAGAAAACAGATTTAGGATAATAATAACACCAATGGTGGTTTGGTTCTTCAATAAAACGGATATACTCACAATACGGTGATTCAAAATGGCCAATTATGGGATCGGATTTTTTTCAAATCGATATTTGTTTTCGAAAACAAATCAATTCTATAGAAAAACAGTTCATAACAATAAATAAACACCGTTCCCGCACTGTTCCTTCAATACCATGAGTATATTCACCAGAAAGCGATTCAAAATTTCCAGTTGGGGATTCGCGGCGAATCGCCAACTACCAACCAGTTGCCAGTTGGGGATTCGGATTTTTTTTAAATCGTTGTTTTATTTTTGTAATAATTCAATTCAATTAAAAATGAGTTTATGATAATAAATAACACACTTTTGCCGGGATGGTTCTTCAATATAATGAATATACTCACCAGACGGTGATTCAAAATGTCCAGTTGGGGATTCGCAGCGAATCGCCTACTACCAACTTGCTGCCAGTTGGGGATTCAGATTTTTTTTTAAACCGCTGTTTTATTATTTTAACATATCAATTCAATAAAAAAAACAGATTCATGATAATAATAACACCAATGGTGGTTTAGTTCTTCAATAGAACGAATATACTCACAATACGGTGATTCAAAATGGCAAATTTGGAATTCGTTTTTTTTCCAAATCGATATTTGTTTTTGAAAACGAATCAGTTCCATAGAAAAACAGTTCATAACAATAAATAAACACCGTTCCCGCGCTGTTCCTTCAATACCATGAGTATATTCACCAGGAGGCGATTCAAAATTTCCAGTTGGGGATTCGCGGCGAATCGCCAACTACCAACCAGTTGCCAGTTGGGGATTCGGATTTTTTTTAAATCGTTGTTTTATTTTTTTAATCAATCAATTTAATTAAAAATGTTTATAATAATAAATAACACACTTTTGCCGGGTTGGTTCTTCAATAAAATGAGTATACTCACCAGACGGCGATTCAAAATGTCCAGTTGGGGATTCGCCGCGAATCGCCAACTACCAACTAGCTGCCAGTTGGGGATTCGGGTTTTTTTTTTAAATCGCTGTTTTATTATTTTAACATATCAATTCAATAAAGAAAACTGATTCAGGATAATAATAACACCAATGGTGGTTTGTTTCTTCAATAGAACGAATATACTCACAATACGGTGATTCATAATCAAATTTGGAATTCGTTTTTTTTTTTCAAATCGATATTTGTTTTTGAAAACATATCATTTCCATAGAAAAACAATGATATCAATAAATAAACACCGTTCCCGTACTGTTCCTTCGATACCATGAATATATTCACCAGGAGGCGATTCAAAATTTCCAGTTGGGGATTCGCGGCGAATCGCCAACTACCAACCAGTTGCCAGTTTGGGATTCGGATTTTTTTTAAATCGTTGTTTTATTTTTTTTAATCAATCAATTCAATTAAAAATAAGTTTATAATAATAAATAACACACTTTTGCCGGGTTGGTTCTTCTATAAAATGAGTATACTCACCAGACGGCGATTCAAAATGTCCAGTTGGGGATTCGCCGCGAATCGCCAACTACCAACTAGCTGCCAGTTGGGGATTCAGATTTTTTTTTTAAATCGCTGTTTTATTATTTTAACATATCAATTCAATAAAGAAAACAGATTTAGGATAATAATAACACCAATGGTGGTTTGGTTCTTCAATAAAACGGATATACTCACAATACGGTGATTCAAAATGGCCAATTATGGAATCGGATTTTTTTCAAATCGATATTTGTTTTCGAAAACAAATCAATTCTATAGAAAAACAGTTCATAACAATAAATAAACACCGTTCCCGCACTGTTCCTTCAATACCATGAGTATATTCACCAGAAAGCGATTCAAAATTTCCAGTTGGGGATTCGCGGCCCCCCCCCCCCCCCCCCCCCCCCCCACACACACACACACACACCCATTTCCTCTGATATAGAATTTTCAAGATGCTGAGTGATACTGAGTGGTGCTGAGATACTACATAATGTACTGATGGGTATGTATACTGAACGGAACAGCTTACTTGCCATTATTGTACTTCCAATATATACGCCAAAATATTGAGTAACATTTTAAAATTTGTATACGACACAAACAAGCAATTGTGTAACCAGATTAGTCATTGTTTTTGTTTTTTTTTCTTGTTCAAGACTAAATCCAAGGAGAGTGTTTGGATACCT
This sequence comes from Panopea generosa, assembly GCA_029582155.1. Classification (NCBI taxonomy): domain Eukaryota; kingdom Metazoa; phylum Mollusca; class Bivalvia; order Adapedonta; family Hiatellidae; genus Panopea; species Panopea generosa. Next base: position 15,280,461 of record CM055904.1, read on the forward strand.
TTTTTAAGAAAATACATAAAATGTATTTAACTTTGATACATGTCAGTTCCATCTCATTTTCACCATTATTATAACGTGTTCTATGTTTCGGGCCGGGCTCGGTTAGATTAGTCTGTATCGCTCCAGGCTATTAAGCAAGAGGTCTTGAGTTCGAATTCCCGCTCGGCCACATTCTCCATGATGATCGGCGTACGACATTGCGTCTCATTATCACTAGTCTCTCACCGCTGATTCAAGTTATCAGCCCCGCCCGGCTATAGTCTCCAAGATTATTGGTATACGACATTATATCTCATCATCACTAGTCTCTCACCGCTGATTCAAGTTATCAGCCCCGCCCGGCTATAGTCTCCAAGATTATTGGTATACGACATTATATCTCATTATCATTCGTCTCTCATCGCTATTTCCAGTGGGAAAGTTATCAGTTACTTGCGGAAATGGGGTGTGCTCGAGTACTGGTTAACAACGGATAGGTTTACTGGTCGTCTGTTAGCCCTCGATGGCATAGACATGACGCTAAATATTCAATCAATCGATCAAACAATTAAGTTATCAGTTACTTGCATAAATGTGTGTTCTCGAGTACTGGTTAATCTTCCGGGATTCCAGAAAAAATTGATTAGGTGAACTGATCGCCTGTTAACACTCAATGACATAAAATGATGCTAAATGTCCAATAAATCAATCGGTGCTTCGGCTTTTTTCTAACAAACCGCAAAACTTAAACACAATCAATAATCAATAAGCACACTATTTTCTTGATCCTTGACGTTTCCGAAATGACCATTCGTAGTTTAGGCAAATATGATTTAGATTGTGTAATTAGTGTTGATTCATGGATACCCAAAGGAAACGTACGAACGGACGAACGAATATATAGATATCATTACTATGACCCCTCCGTATTTCTTCCAAATAGACGGAAAACTACAACGAGAATTAGAGGATATTTTTTAAAACTTTTATTAAACTAAAGTTTCCCCTAATTCCTACTAAGCTAATAAATAGTGATCAAGAACTTATACATGAATGATAACCCTGCACCGTTTCCATATAAACATCATGGGAGCAACACTTATATGTGTCATTACATAGCGAATACGCATTCTCTCTGTGAGGAAATTGAATTGAATCGAATTGAATTGAATTGAATTGAATTGAATTGAATTGAATTGAATTGAATTGAATTGAATAAAGAAATGAATTAAATAAAAATTGAATTGAATTGAATAAAGAATTTATTTGAATTGAATTTTATAAAAATTGATTTGAAGTGAATTTAATCCAATCCAACCCAACCCAACCCAACCCAATCCAACCCAACCCAACCCCCAACCCAACCCAACCCAATCCAATTCAACCCAACCCAACCCAACCCAACCCAACCCAACCCAACCCAACCCAACCCAATCCAATCCAATTCAATTCAATTCAATTCAACTCAATACTATTATAATGCTGGTAGTGGGTGATCATGGTAGACTGTTTATTCAGTGACTGGGATTATGCATCTGTATAAAACTAGAATAACCGCATTTGTTAGGACTATATCAGGAGACGAGCACCCGCCACATTTGGCTTTAAAGGGACATACTCCAATGAATAATTTACTGTCATTTACGTATCAAATCAATCGTTACATCTATTATATTTTTGAGTAATACTCACGTCTGTATGAACTATTTAAGACGGTTTTATTATGTTTTTTAAATAAAACATGTGGCGACACGCTAGTTTTAAAAATATGGGTACAATGTCTCAGAGAAGAGATTGCTATTTCTTTGAAATTTCTTTCAGTTATGCCGATAAAAACTGACACTTGTTTTCATTTTTTTATCAGAATTATGTCCTTTAATAAAATAAAAACAAAAGTTTATACCAGCTCACATACTGGGGTATTGTAATTTTCATATTTGAGTTATAAAGATATATATTTTGTAGAGAAAAGTTATAAGAGAAAAATTATTAAAATTGCCGTGTTTCCCTTTAAGGTGTAAGTCCACCATTGATGTTTGTTCTTTATTCTATAGTTACCGTAAATTAAAAAAAATGTTTACATTCAGTATTTTGTATTATTCCTACTTTCTGCAGTAGAGACGTCGTCATAAATGTGCTAGGCGTTGACGCCGCAGGGACCGTGGGTTCGAATCTCAATAATGGTAAAAAAAAATGTTTCCTTGCTTTTTATTAATAAAGAGATCAAAATGAAAGAAGCGAAACTTACATTTTATTGTTTGTCAACTTCCGCACTACCAAAAAATGATGAGAAAAGTAAGGACCATATGTCATCAACGAGTTTTTTTTCTTTTCAGTGTGTATATTATTAACAAAGAGAAAGAATATTTCCGAAATCAATCATGCATTCATACCCAAATTCCAAGCATAATTTATTTTTATAAATTCACAATTCAAACATGACATTGCTTTCAAAATGCCTAAAAGACATAAATAATGCCATTCAAATTAATTGATTGATTGAATATTTAGCGTCATTTTTATGCCATCGAGGGCTAACAGACGATCAGTTAACATAACCGCTGTTTCCTGGGATAAACCAGTACTCGAGCACACCCCATCTCTGCAAGTAACTGATAACTTTCCCACTTGAATCAGTGGTGAGAGACAAATGATAATTAGACACAATGTCGTATGTTAATCATCACGGAGACTGTTGCCGGGCTGGGGATTCGAACTCACGACCCCTGGATTGATAGTCAGACGCTTAACCGACTGAACTAATCGGGCCCGGCCCATTCAAATTAAAAATAAGCATCAAAATAATGAAAGTACATTTTAAAAGAAGAAGAAACAAGGATTATCTATAACCGCCTTTAAGCCACTACCCCACAAAAGTATTTTCTGTTTGCAATGGTGCTACTATGGCCTTGGTACACGCTCTTTTGTTATTCGGAGATCCTTGGTCACTGCAAGCGCACTTGTTTTATTCGTGGAATTTGTCAAGGTGTTCCGAATGACGCTTTGGCATGCATCAACGATTTGTTATATTTTCCCATTGTTTTATTCATGAATCGTTAATAATTAAGCACAGTGCTGAAATAGTAGCCTGTGATGTATCTATCAAAACTGTGTGTTCCTTGAGATAAAATCACCCACGATTTATAAATCAAACACGCTAGCGTATAATGGAATATAACATTTTTTCTTCTCTGACAAATCTAGTTAAGATAAGTAATCGTTCAATAAATTAAGAGTTTTCAAAATTAAATATAATTCATAATTGTTTAACTCCATTAGCACGTATGTTTTAACTTATTTTACATCGATTGTGAAACAAATTCTTACATCTAAGACAAATAACGCTTGTAGTATGCACGTATAAAACTAGTACAGTAGCTACTAATAACGTATCTTGCCAAAGGACACCACATAATTGCACTGGTTGAGGGTCGAACTTGAACCCCCAATCCTCCGGTCCAAGGTCTGATGTTCCACGAATAGACCACGTGTCACACATATTGTATGTGAAGTGACACTAAGAATATATCAAGTTTTAAAGGGGATTCTCAGTTGCCGGATGGTCTAAGTCGCTATCTTAAAACTACTTACATCTTCAAGTATTCTGAGGTCGTAGATTCGATCCAAGTTCAGTCCATAAACTTAAATATAAGAAAGTGTGTCAGTTACTGGCGAAAGGACGGTGGTAATACCTAGTTGCAGATATGCACGTGTTTTTTTTTAAAGATTTTTTATAGAATTGTTTCCAGTAAATAACAGGTGCGTCAAAAACGTTACGGCGATATCGGACGCAATGTTGCAGATAACCGATGTTAAGGGGCGAAAATGTGAAGCCCCGATGTGGCCAGATGTTGCGATGGCGAAGTCGTAAAATTCTAATGTTGCGAAATATAACGATAGCGAGGTCATCGAGACCCGATGTAACGATATAGTGCGATGACGGCGATGATGAAACCATAAAGACCTAAAAAGCGAGATAGTATGATGTCGAGGTCGTAAAGACCCGATGTTACGAAATGTTGCGATTGCGAAATCATAAAGTCCTAATGTTGTGAGATACTACGATGGCGAAGTCGTCAAGTGATGATGTAAGAATCGTCACGATAAAAATCTCGCACATAGCCGACATCGTCTCGTCCCAAATGAGTTATGTGTGTACAAGTCAGTTTATATTTTAATCAATTAACAGAGCTAAACCCCAGTTCAATCACAAGGCAGGTTATATATGGCATAATCAAGTTGTTTTTTTTTAAAACTTGTAAGAAATAAAGTCCAAAGACATATCACAAGAGTAATCACCCAACTGTGAATTCTAATCCAATTATACACTTCCATATAATTGAATTTCTGTTATTTTCCTCATCTTTCATACTTACCTTCTCTGAAAAATAAAAAATAACTAGATTAAGATTATTTACTATGGTCTACAAATAGAAAATATCAAAGGGCGGCATGTTAATCGGGATACCACAAGATTTATGGTAAATTGATTATTGTAAGCAGAAATGTATCCTTCGTATGTGTTAAACGGTAAAGTTAGCAGAACAGCAGAATAGCAGAATAGCAGAATGATTTTTTTCATGCTGCCAGCAGAATAGCAGAACATTTTTTTCCATTCTGCCAGCAGAATAGCAGAACAGCAGAATGGAATATTTTCATTATGCTAGGAGAATAGCAGAACAGCAGAATGAAATATTTTCATTCTGCCAGCAGAACAGCAGAATAGCAAAATGAAAATTGGACAGAAATGAAAGTTGTTTTTATCACTTATTTAAGTACAGGTATGGAATGCCATAAAACAATTGTGCATGAAACAATCCCAAGTTCCAGCACAATAAATAATCCTATGAGTTTCAAACACAAGCCTTCCCAAAACCTATCGTTAGAAAGAATCTTTGTCGAAGTGCACTCTCCCCCCAACGCAATTAAGCTCCTCAGAGGTTTAAAGTTTACATTGACGCTGAAAAACTCAAGCAGATTTCTTGTAACTTACATCGAAAGAAACTAACAATATATGGTACATGTATTAGGTTGATAACCGATATATTGTTTTGAATTGCACGAGTATTGTTATTGTGGCGCCCAAGTCCAGTGGTCGTGTCATTGGATTAATATTCCAGGGTCCCGGGTTTGATCCTCGGTTATGGCATTGATAAGTACTTCCCACATGTCGCATCAATCGGTGTTGTACGCCGCGCATGTGATGTAAAAGAACCAGGGATGCTTCTGGAATGTATTCTGAATCTTGCACTTTCCTCCAAAAATCTTTTATAAAAATAACAGTCATCATAAACAATCACGAAAAATATAATGCGCCCGCTTTGGGTTTGTTCACTAACCGCTGGATTTGGAAGGTCTGGGAGCTACCTAAACTATTGCGCACTCCATTATACTTGTAGTTAAGACCTAACTTATATGACGGTAGGAAGATTGTTGCGCCCAAGAAATTAGATCTGTATAAATCGGTTTGGCATTATGTATATACATTCAATTCTTGGATCCGCACCTGCGCACCCCATCCTAACTGAAATCCTGGATCCGCCCCTGTAAAGCGACATAACAATCAACAGCTATTGTAAGGGAATTAGGTCAAACAATACTTAAACCATTGTACAATAAGTGTACGTAACATTAGAGTTTAACCTTTAAGTTTGCGTTCAAATTCAAGAAAATTCAATAACAATCCAACAACATCCACACTATTCTAGCACGTGTTAATCAGTGTCATTTTCTAAAAGAGTTTCTTCACTCTTCATACTTTCTCCTTCTGCATGTGAGTCGGATGCTCTACCACTAAACCACTACTGTGGTATTCGACTATTCAAAACTGGTCATCAACGGAAATTTAAATTTCCATCATCTTTTAGAGATACAAGAGGACATACCAGAAGAAGAATCTGTTTTGATAAAAGAAAGTCAGGATGAAAGAGTAAAATGAGTGTTGCTAGAAAGATAAACAATAAATAACTTTCACCGGGTTGCGAACAAGAATCGCCAGAATAGTAGTCCTCAACTGTATCTTTGAATCCGCGCTATGCTTATTGTATGAACCATTATAAAAAGAATAATTATCAATTAAAAAAATGCATTAAAAAAGTAATATGTACGGAAAATAGCTTCAAGATGACGGCAATTTAATCCAGACTGACTTAGGATAATCGGCGAAGATCTCCGAATAAGTGGATATGTATAAACTTCACTCAACTGAATTTTAACATTTAATAAATAGGCTTCATATTTGCCATGCTTAATTCTACTTTTAACAAGGGATCTCTGCGACGGATTGTTCAAAGGAGCAGTCGACTAGTGACGGCCTATCTCTCGCCGTTAAAGCCGTAGGTTCGGCCTCAATCGGTCAAAAGACTCCATCGGAGAAAGTATACGATTTACTTGCGGAAGGAAAGTGGTTCTGCTCAAATCTATCTTGAGGTCTTCGTCAACTAATAAAATTGTATATGCAATACATAATCAGCCATTTGTTGAAAATGACGTAAAGCACAATTGAGGACCTCAGTGTAGATTTAACTTAAATCAACCTTGGAGTTTAAAGTAAAATAAAGAAACACACAACGGTATCATTATTATTAATGTTTACTGTAATACACGTATATCAGTAACTTATATCCGGTGTCTGTGTAATCTATTATAAAAAAATGTATGTTAGTTTAATAGGGTTAATATTTTCAATAAGAAAAAAGTCATAAAATATATATATATTATTTAATTGTTTTTTTCACTTTCGCTGCGACTTGAACATACGACATTCTGAGTGACAGTTAAAGGCGTATGCCACTGCGCCACTTTGGAGCCTAATAATAATACAACAGTTAACACCTTTTAAAGTTGTTAGATCATGAAAGGGACGTAATTCTAGTTGACCGGAACTGGAATTAATTCATACGTTTGATATACGTTTTATGCTATGCAAATTGTTGTAACCGACTAAAAGGTTTTGCTGGTGAGTATAAAATACCTCGAAATGTGTACATAGCATCCATTTATATTTGGCGGTTTGCTAGTACAGCAGATAGCCGTGTTTTCAAATGCTCAATAATTTGAGTTTAACCCATCTTGTGGGATGTGGTTGCCATGCAATTGTTACAATCGCCGGTCGTGGATGATTGAGCGTCCCTTTCACTGTCTTATCTCTATATTTCTTCTGTCTAATAAAGTGACATCCTTTTCTTGTGTTAGAAGAAACTGGTTTGAGTCCATATTTTGGTAACTGGTTATTCTAACACTGGCCTTATTTCAGTATTTTCTGCTAAATTTTCATTCTTTATTTACCGAGAGTGAATGTAGATGCCGACTGAGAACCAAACAATGTACATGGAGATTGAGATCCAAACAATATCGATGTAGACGGAGAGCCAAACAATGTACATGGACACTGAGAGCCAAACAGTATAGACGGAAACTGTGAGACAAACAATGTACATGGAGACTGAGAGCCAAACTTTGTAGATGTAGACTGAGAGCAAAACAATGTAGATAGAGATTCAGAGCCAAACAATATAGACGGAGATTGAGAGCTAAATAATGCAGAAGTGGACGGAGAGCCAAACAATGTAGATGGAATTTGAGATCAAAACAACGTATATTGAGACTGAGAGCCAAACAGCGTAGATGGAAACTGAACGTCAAACAATGTACATGGAGTCTGAGAACCAAACAGTGTTTATGGAGACTGAGAGTTAAACAATGTAGATGCAGACTGAGAGACAAACAATGTAGATGAAGACTGATAGCCAAACTATGTAGATAAAGACTGAGAGCCAAAAAATGAAGATAGAGACTGAGAGCCAAACAATATAGACGGAAACTGAGAGACAAACAATGAACATGGAGACTGAGATCCAACCTATGTTGATGGAGATTGAGAGCCAAACAATGCAGATGTCTACGGAGAGCCAAACAATGTAGATCAAGTTGAGACTGAGAGTCAAACAACGTATATTGAAACTGAGTGCCAAACAATGTAGATGGAGACAGAGTGTCTAACAATGTAGATGGTGTCTGAAAGCGCAACAAAGTTTATGGTGACTGAGAGTCAAACAATGTACATGGAGATTGAGAGTCAAACAATATCGATATAGACGGAAAGCCTAACAATGTAGATAGAGACTGAGAGCCAAACAATAAAGACGGAGACTGAGAGTCAAACAATGTTCATGGAGACTGAGAGTCAAACTTTATAGATGTGGATGTAGACTGAGTGTCAAACAATGCATATGGAGTCTGAGAGTCAAACAATGTAGATGAAGACTGATAGCCAAACTACGTAGATGTACACTGAACATGTGGCATTGTTTGTCAAAGTATAACGCAATGTAGTGTTTAATTAGATATAGTAATTGTCCAAAGAAAATGACGGCATCAATATATGTTTGCGGTTAGCTGGTACAGCAAATAGCCTAGCTTTGAAATCCTCACTTTATCTAGTGGAATGTTGTTATTTTACAATTGCTACAATCGCCGGTCGTGAATGATTGAGCGCCTTTTACTGTCTCTCTCTATCTTTCATATGTCTAATAAAGTAACCTCATTTTCTTGTGTTTGAACAAACACGCTTGAGTCTATATTTACTGTGGAGTTCAAAGTTTGGCAACTTGTTATTCTAACACTCTAGCTTTTATTATACTCGTCTGATTGTAGTATTTCCTGCTAAATTAAGTTTTCTTTATCCTAAAGTTTTTTATTGACTGAGAGCCAAACAATGTAGATGTAGACGAAATACCAAACAATGTAGATGGAGACTGCGAGCCAAACAATGTAGATGACGATTGATTGCCAAACAATGTGAATGTAGACTGAGAGTCAAACAATGTAGATGGAAAATGAGAAATAAATAACAGTGAAATAAATCAGTCAGTGGCCTGTTTAGCAAAATAGTAAAAAATTGCTATATAAGGTTGATAACCGATATTTGTTTTGAATTGCATTAACTATTGTTATTGTGGCGCCCAAGTCCAGTGGTCGTGTCATTGGATTAGTATTCCAGGGTCCCGGGTTTGATCCTCGGTTATGGCATTGATAAGTATTTCCCACATGTCGCATAAATCGGTGTTGTACACCGCGCATGTGGGGTAAAAGAACCAGGGCTGCTTCTGGAGTGTATTCTGAATCTTGCACTATCCTCCAAAAATCGTATACTAGTATACTAAAATAAGTGATAAAAAAGACATCACTTTTCATTCTGCTATTCTGCTGTTCTGCTGGCAGAATGAAAATATTTCATTCTGCTGTTCTGCTATTCTGCTGGCAGAATGAGAATATTTCATTCTGCTGTTCTGCTATTCTACTGGCAGAATAAGAATGTTTCATTCTGCTATTCTGCTGTTCTGCTGGCAGATTCTGCTGTTCTGCTATTCTGCTGGCAGAACGAAAATATTTCATTCTGCTGTTCAGCTATTCTGCTGGCAGAATGAAAATATTTCATTCTGCTGTTCTGCCATTCTGCTTACTTGACCAACTTATTTTTCCATAGCAGGAATGTGTACTCACATAAAAATGCACTATAACTGGTAGGTTGACCAGCTTATTTTTTAAGGAGGGTACAGTGACACGCTGAGGTTTTTTGAAAAAAGAAGTCATCAAATGTTCATAAATACATGCACATGTTGAAATCCTATAAAAGTCACTTTTATCACCAGTCATGTCTTATTGCAGTATATGCTATGACAACTTTTGCTCTACTCATCTGCAGCAAGAAATCACAACCACTATAAACCATTAAAAAAATCAAAATAAAATTATATAGGACTATTATAAGAGGAAGAATCGTGTTACCGTGGGGAAAAGGGGGGCGTAACTGTGTAGTGAGACGTGTATCGCCGATATTCTTTGTTATTTTAGCAGTAAAACTACACTTTTATATCAAGCACCGTATATTATGGATAATCTGTCCAATAACGTATATTATATTTTGTCTCTGTAGTGTAGAATTCTTTAATTTTGTTGACCACATACTAAAATCGCGGTTCGCGATAAAGTCATTTGCTGGCCATTATTGGGTTATGCTAAAACTTTGACGAATAAAACGGAAACTGACGAGTTATGTATTAACAATTGCTCAGATCTAGGACCCCTTTTATTCCTCATGTACGTTAACGATATCTCAATTTTACTACTTAGTCTAGGAAGATTATATAATGCTGATGATAGTTCTTTTTTCAGCTGCAACCATTCAAGACATTGAAGGCATAAATAATTACGATTTGACAACAATTACAGAGTGGTCGAAACAATGGTTTGTTAATTTCAACCCAAATAAAACTGAAGAGTTTGTTTTACCTATAAAAGTGATAATCTCATCCACATTAGGTTTTTGGTAACACTGAAATAATATTTGTACAAAACCATAAACATCTGGGAGTAACATGCAATAGAAATGGAAAATTGACACAGCATATAGAAGAACTTTTGATTTCCTCGTCTAAAACTATTGGTATAATGCGAAAATTTAAATTTCCCTTAACAGAGCAGCATTAGATCAAATATATTTATCATATGTTTGACCTATTCTCGAGTATGCATCTATTGTATTGTACGGTTGTACAGTTGCCTAATCTGAATCCATTGAAAAGCTTCAAAACGAAGCAGCTCGTATAATTACCGGGCTTGCACGATCCATTTCGTTAGATCATAATAAACTCTATAATTAAAAAGAATGTGGATAGGAAATTTTATTCCAAAGAACAAAAAGTCATAAGCATTGCTTTATATTTAAATCAGTTACTCGCATGGTTCCTGAGTATATAAATGATATTATGCCTCCTCTTGTTGGTGATTTTACACGTTATCCATTACGTAACAGAAATGATATTGAACTTCCCCTTACACGAACTGCTTTATTTAAAAAATCGTGTATCCAATCCTCGATATCATTATGGAATTCTTTAGAAACTGATATTAGACATTCCGCGTCTTACTCTGATTTTAAGAAAAAAATGCTTTCTTCTTCCTCTGGCAGGAACGAGTTCACTGTTACGTTTTTCACGGACATCGATATTTATCAGTTATCCATACTAGAATTAGAAACAACTGTAGCGAACTTAATAATGACCTTTTCCTTAATCACTAAAGACCAAACAATGTGATTGTTCCAACGGAGTAGAAAATGCTGAACATTTCTTTTTTCAATATAGTCGTTACACAAATTTAAGATATTCACTTTTCAAACCTACGAGAGAATTCCATCCGTATAGTATTAATGTATTACTTTTTGGAAACAAGAAACATAAAATTGGCCAAAAAAAACTCAAATATTTCAAGATGCCCAGGATTATATTGAAATTACAAACCTGTTTTCAAATAAAGTTATCTTGCATTCCGAAAACATTTGATAAGATTTCCAAATATGACAAAGGTACATGTATAACGTGACAATTAGCCAAATACACTTATGTCGAATGTTTATATATATTTAATAATGGGATCACACTGTCGTTTTTTGAACTCGTTAACTATGTTAGATAAACATTTTACTATTCTAAAGTTTGTTAGAAGTCTTTTATCTCTGCTCTAATTCTCCCACAATTCTGTCCCTTTCCCCTTCATATTTATTTTATTTGTTTACCACTGCCCTTTTTTTAACCTGTAGGGGTTGGTGGGGGAGGGGGGAGGGGGGAGGGGGCGAATCTAATGTTGGGAGAACTTGTGGCACAACACCATTTCGTCTTTGTGATTCAATAAACTTTCCATCATTACTGAACAAAAACGTTGATGCATCTTTATAAGCAGTTTTAATGTAATCTCGTGCAATCTCGTCAGCTCCGATAGTACACTAAAATGCCTTTTATAATAACATTGTTATGCCCGCGACATCCGAAGCATGATAAAAGTGCATTAAGTGTTACCAATGTCCGTCTATCCGTACGTCCGCACACACAAATTGGTATTTACTAATCAAGTTTTGGATGGTTGAAAAACAGTCGAAAACAATGTGTGTCTGTTTCTGGACACTTAAAATAACTTTTATTTGGCTAAATTAAAAAAAAAAATATCATGAACATCCTCTCTTTTTATTCGGTCATATTTTAGTGAAATTAATAAAGTTTGATATACGCGAAATTAAAGAACTTGTACTTAAGTAAATAAAATAAAAGTAAAGTTTAATATTTGTCAACGTCGGTTAATTTTTATAGGAGTTATTGCCCCTTTTCGAAATGATTTTCGGTAAAAATCTACTGAAACGTATTCTGATCATCATAAAAACTTTACAGAAAATATATTCAACAAAAATCATCATGTTTTTTTTATGCAAGAATGATATAAATGTATTAATTAATGTATTTTGTACATTATATCTCTATATCACAGTTTATGTTATAAGCTGTAAAGAATTAATAGAAACTGAACGGCACAGCTAACCTGCAATCTGACCTTTTATTATCTCAAAAAGTATCAAATATTTTTCCTTGAATTATGCACTTGATAAAGAATAAAAACTGCTATGTAAAACCAATACATAACTATCTGTTTATGTCGTATACAAATTGTGTTAACGCTACTTAATATTTCTAAGTAGATATTGGAAAAACCAAAGTTGCGGGTTAGCTGTTCCGTACAGTAATGGCGGGTTAGCTGTGCCGTACAGTATAGTATGACATTTTAGTCATTTTATGAATCATCTGTGTTGCTTAAATAAAATGAGTTGCTCAACATTCGGTCGGATAGTCCTCTCAAGTTTTGGTCCCAATATGCAGTAAAAAAATGTGGTGTCTTTAGAATAGACCCAGGTCTCCTGATTGCGTCAGTTCAATATTAATGTTCGGAATGCCACCGTTGAGCACGTTGCTCCAACTGAAAATTTTGATTACATCACAGTTTAGTAAGCGTTTAATTGCTATGAATTGTGGGACAGACATAGAATTCCCTGCTTTTTTTCATTGTTTCGATATCAGGTTCTAGGTTAGACTATGGTGTATTCTAAAGTTACTATAGATGAATAAGAAAATCTATATCATAAAACCAATCAGAATTCATTTTGAGGTAAAGAAGAATACAAAAATTAAAAAAAAACTGCATGCGGCATGCACTCCCATAAAAGTGTTTGACTGTTTCCTTTGACGCACGTGTCAGTAAAATCGATGACGAGATGCGAGAAGTGTCGTCTGCATAAAGATCTTAACCATCTCAGAAGCTCAAGAATTATGACGAGAAGAACACGATTTGTGTAGTTTTTCATTTAATCATATAACTCGACTCTCTGACGGGACGGTTTGATTTGTGTCACTCTCATTAAGACATTATATTAAGAGTCCAGGTTAAAAGAAGCTTGTAATTGTCGAGTTACATAAAGCGTTTTATACACTTGGACAACTTCGTGCGGATATTATTGGTTATTCTGTTAATAGATATAAACTTCTTTTCTAATTCATACGTGCGGAATTAACATCATCGTGAGCTGGATCTTAAGTTCAAGTAAACATATCTACGTTCATATCTAACCTTACTAAGAAAGTGAATTCAAGTGTATGCGTTCGAATTTACTATTATTTTAAGAATAGTTTCTGCTTTAGTTGTATACGAAACTTGTGTTCAGACGTATTTCGAGAAGATTAAACTTTACATTGCTTCCAAAATATGTTCAACTCGTTTTAATCATTTCTGTAGTGTATCTACACGAAGGTAAATAAGGAAGCGTATTTTCAAATTTTACGTTATTGGAAACTCACAACGCAAATATAATATAATTTACGCCTTTAAAAACGCGAGTCTGTGTATTGTATTAAATCTTTCTTTTTTTTTTTTTGAATGGGGGTTAATGCCATTTTCAACACATTTCAGGTTATATATGGCATATCCAGAAGGAATACCTCAGACTGAATCAGACTGAGTAGAACCACCGTCCTTCCGCAAGTAACTGGAATTGTTCTCACATAAAGATTTCGGAGCGAGCGGGATTCGAACACAAGACCTTAGCGGTGAGAGGTAAATGATCTTGAGACGGCGTCTTAGACCACTAGGCCACGGAAGTTCCTGTATCAAATCTTGACGCGACATGATTCACTGTGATAAACCAAGACAAAACTGTCTTTCCGTTTTTCTTTTTCATTCCAACAATTGCATCTTTTTAAAACACAAAATTGATAAATTAATTAATAGTCGGTAGAGTACGATTCTTCTAGTCTCGGGATTGCGGATTCGATTCCCTGGCTGGACATCATAAAAATACTAAAAGTCGTTCGGATGAGACTTTAAACCGGGTGCCCGTGTAACGGTGATGCACATCGAGCACATTAAAGAATCAGAAGAAACTCGTAATAGGTTTATTTTTGTATCCTGAACATCGAAAAAAGACAAACGCTTTACTGAGGACTTCACATGTATTGGGAACCGGTGGTCATATATAGTAAGCCTGTATTAAACGACCTTTAACTCATGGTTAATTAGATGTTGTTTCCAGGCGGTCCTTTGAATTATATCCTTTTATATATCTGCCGAGGGATTTATATAGGAACTTGTGTTTTATTTTGTTTGATAATTGCATTCCATTCTTAATTAAAAAAAATAATTCTAAAGTATCAAAGTAACGACAGACTGACTTTAGTTCGATATTCATGTTCCATCTGTCGATATTCAACATAAAATAACCCGGATCTTTTCTGTCTTTATTATTTATTACTGAAGAGTTACATATAAAAAATATTGAAACGAATATCAAATTAACTCCCTTACATCTGGTCATAATACTGTGAAGCATGCGTAGTTTTGTATTTCTATAAACAAAGTAGAAATATACACTTGTATACTATAAATACTGAACAGTACAGTTAACTATTTAGTTTAAATAATAATCAGAATAGTTTAATATCAGACTTTAATGTTAACACTAAACGGAATAGTTCTGTATCAAACTTTAATATAAATCAATATTAAACTTTAATATAATCACTAAACGGGATAGTTCAATATCAAACTTTAATAGTAATACTAAACGGAATAGTTCAATATTAAACTTTAATATAAACACTAAACGGAATAGTTCAATATCAAATTTAATCAAGTTAGTACTAAACGGAAAAGTTCAATATCAAACTTTAATATAAACACTAAACGACACAGTTCAATATTAAACTTTAATATAAACACTTAACGAAGCAGTTAATATTAAACTTTAATGTAAACAACTAACTGAACAATTCAATATTAAAATTTAATATAAATACTAAACGGAACAGTTAAATATCAAACTGTAATATAAACACTTAACTGAACAGTTCAATATTAAACTTTAATATAAATACTAAACAGAATAGTTCAATTTCAAACTTTAATATAAACACTAAACGGAACAGTTCAATATTAAACTTTAATATTAACACTAAACGGAATAGTTCAATATCAACTTTAATATAAATACTAAACGGAATAGTTCAATATCAAACATTAATATAAACACTAAACGGAACAGTTCAATATTACACTTTAAAATAAACCAATAGTAAACGTTAATATAAAAACTGAACAAAACAGTTCAATATTAAACTTTGATATCAACACTAAACGGAACAGTTCAATATCAAACTTTAATACAAATACTTAACGGAAGGGACCAACATCAAACTTCAATATAAACACTAAATAGAATAGTTCAATATCAAACTTTGATATAAACTAATATTAAACTTTAATATAAACACTAAACGAACCAGTTCAATATCAAACATTAATATAAATACTAAACGGAATAGTTCAATATCAAGCTTTAATATCAATTCATAACGGAATAGTTCAATAAACTAATATTAAATTTTAATATAAACACTAAACGGAACAGTTCAATATCAAACTTTAATATAAACCAATATCAACGTTAATATAATCACTAAACGGAATAGTTCAATATCAAACTTTAATATAAATACTAAACGGAATAGTTAATTATCAAGCTTTAATATAGATACTAAAAGGAATAGTTCAATATCAAACTTTAATATAAACACTAAACGGAACAGTTCAATAACAAACTTTAATATAAACACTAAACGTAATAGTTCAATATCAAACTTTAATATCAACCAATATCAAACTTTAATATAAACACTTAACGGAATAGTTCAATATCAAACTTTAATATAAATTCTAAACGGAATAGTTCAATACCAAACTTTAATATAAACACTAAACGGAAAAGTTCAATATCAAACTTGAATACAAACGCTACACGGAATAGTTTAATATCAAACTTTAATATAAACCCTTAACAGAATAGTTCAATATCAATCTTCAATATAAATTCTAAACAGAATAGTTCAAAATCAAACTTTATCATCAACACTAAACGGAATAGTTAAATATGAAACTTTAATATAAACACTAAACGGAATAGTTCAATATCAAACATTATTGTAAACACTAAACGGACTAGATCAATATCAAACTTTAATATAAACACTAAACGGAAGTGTTCAATAGCAAACTTTTTATAAACACTAAACAGAATAGTTCAATATCAAACTTTATTATAAACAGTAAACGTATTAGTTCAATATCAAATTTCAATATAAATTCTAAACGGAATAGTTCAATATCAAACTTTAATATAAACTCTAAACGGAATAGTTCAATATCAAACTTTATTATAAACAGTAAACATAATAGTTCAATATCAAACTTCAATATAAATTCTAAACGGAATAGTTCAATATCAAACTTTAATATAAACACTAAACGGAAAAGTTCAATATTAAACTTGAATACAAACGCTAAACGGAATAGTTCAATATCAAATTTAAATATAAATACTAAACGGAACAGATCAATATCAAACTTTAATATAAATACTAAACGGACTAGATCAATATCAAACTTTAATATAAACACTCAACGGAATAGGTCAATATTAAACTCAAGTTTAATACAAATAATAAACGGAATAGTTCATTATCAAACTTTTATATAAACACTAAACGGAATAGATCAATATCAAACTTTAATATAAATACTAAACGGAACAGATCAATATCAAACTTTAATATAAATACTAAACGGACTAGATCAATATCAAACTTTAATATAAACACTCAACGGAATAGTTCATTGACAATATTAAACTTTAATAAAACATAAATAATAAATGGAATCATTGACTTGTTAATAGCAGTCTAACGCATTTGAATGCTTTAAAACCAAAAATAAATACTTGATAAAAAAAGAACAGCTTATATGTATAGTAAAACTAGAAAATCGTAAACAAAATAAAATTAAATATCTTTTGGCTCAATAGTAGCTGAACGCCATCCAATTATGTCTCAATTATTCTTGTTCGATTTCGCCCATTGACATTTCGCCTGAATGGTCATTGTTACGTCGATCGTATATATGGATTCCCTCAAACGGGCGGTGAAAAGCTTACCACTTAAGTAAATATTGTAATTCATCGGGGACATGTTAAAATTGGTCTCGGTGAAATTTTGCAGTGTACCAATTAATTTAACTTTTAGTTTTCCGCTGGTGCTGATCGGTTGATCGGTGATTGGTGACTATAGAAATGGAATAGACAGACCTACAGACAGAACTGTTAAAAGAATAAGCGAGGACGTGTGCGTGTTTGGGATTTTTACTTACATAATAACAGAGGACACAGCAGCAAAATGGTAAGTGCATGCTTCCATTAATATTTTATCATCACATCATGAATAATATAGTTGTCCATCTAATGTATTATCGGTAAAATGATTTTTATTTGTTTAAGCGATTTCGGTTTGATTGTTGCCGTGATAGGAAAGTGAATAGCACGTTGTAAAATTGAATATATACAGCCACTTTGTAAATAGTTGGTTGTTTTTTATTTTGAATACCAGAAATACCTGACGCGTTCTCAAGGGACTGTTATTGACGTTAAGGATAAAATTACAATAGATTCGGATATTTGAAAAACCTGACTGTCATATGGCAAATACACTTAGATTACTTAACAATGACATGGCTGTTTCCACTCGATCTTATTTCTAAATACGTACCATCACAAATAATGACATTGGCGCTGTGATGTGGTCGATAGAGTAGATTGAGCGTTCCCGTTCGATCCCCAGCTGGACCCGACGCCTCTTAAAACAACACTCAGTACTGGTTCTACCCAGGAAGCGGACTCGAGAGTTGTTCAAATAAGCATTAAGTTTTCTTCGCAGTCGAGCTAAAATAAATTAGTGTAAAATAAATAATGGACAGTACATGTATATTTAGCATATACAGTCAATTCAGTTTAAGCGGTCACCTCTATTAAGCAGCCATTTGTCTTAAGCAACCATATTTTCTATTTCCCATTTATATGCTTTCAGAGTTAGTTAACCTTTATTAAGCAACAGCCTGTCTAAAAAGGTCATTTTCGCTCCTTCCCTTGACTGGCTGCTTTAGGTTTTGGTGTACACTGTTGTAAAGTATAAACGATACGCATGGCATTGTGACGACACTGATTACAAACGTATACAAAGAAAACGACTAAATCATATTATTTTTATGAAACAGTAATGCATTTAAACCATTCGTACAGTCCTTTCATAGTTTATTTGATTATGTTTATGCTATAAGCATATTACCGACTTTCTATTATCGATACAGGTAAGGCAGGTATAGGTACTCAAACACCGACGCGAACATATCAGAATTTACAGCAATTCCCAGCTTTACCTTAACCGTTCAAGGATGATCAATGAAATTTGAATCAACTGTATTAAACACGTTTGCCTTCTGTTATGGATCCTCCGTGGTCGAGCGGTCTAAGGTGTCGTCTCAAGAACACTAACCTTTCACCGCTAAGGTCGTAGGTTCGAGTCTCGAGCTATAAAATCTTTATGTGAAAAAGTTTGCCAGTTACTTGCAGAATGACGGTGGTTCTACTCAGATTCAATCTGAGGTCTGCCTCCACCAATAAAACTGGATATGCCATATATAACCTGTGTTGAACATGGCGTTAAACCCCCATTCTTAAAAAAATAAATAGTTATCTTATTCAGTCCCTTACCGTACAGCCAGGACGAAATATTTAATGAAATGGTAAAAGCGTACTTTGACGCCTTTTAAAGTGTTTATCATACAAATACTGTGTATTTAACGGAATTATTACAGGTGTTTGGATATTGATAGAGGTGTTTTGTGTTAACAATAAAAATATGTTTAATCTTGATATTTTTACACATACACTTCAACCTAATCTAAAACTTAATAATACTTTATTGTTAAAAAATTGATTACCCCTCAGAAACGAAATGTTAGACAACTTTGGTGTGTATATATACTGACTGCAAAAAAATAAACGCCTTCTCTATAATTGCCTTCTAGCACTAGTTGCCATATGCACGAAATAATGATATACATGTAATATGCAAACACTATGCACTTATGCAGGTTAAAATATGCATGCTCAGTCATGCCGCGCCACGAGCCGCACGCGTCACAATTTACATGTGCACTTCGCGCGTTTCTTCCTCGTGATGCATTCGCCGTAATTTTTAGAACAATGTATCAGTCAATTTATTAGCATGCATTCATATTTAAAGTTATAAATCATGTCCAAATGACATTTTGAATAGAGAAACCGCATTTTCGAAGTAAGCAAAGGTTGATAGTCAAGGATTGTTTGACGATATGATCGTACGCGGTATTGTTTTACCAGCAGACGTTATTGCGTGTGACGGTATTGAAATATTGTTTTCCATAGTACATTCACATACAATTTACAATTACATTCACAATACAGGCTACATTATTAATTCATATTTTTGCAATGGGTACCTCATTATTAATAAGTTTATATTTGGACAGAATAGGTCGATGAGAAGACAAAGAAAGAAGCTAGTAGGGCAAGTTTTCAGGAAGAAGTGAATTATTTCTCACTGTCGTTTCAAAAAAAAAATTACTTGTTCCATTTGCTCTCATGCTGTGTAACTTTATCTTTTGTCAGTGCTTTTAATATATCGAGGTTTTCGTGATATATGAGGTCCTGTATTTCTAAATTGTTAAAAAAGTGGTATTGTTTTGTTGTTTTTTTCATAAATCAATGGATCAATCCATACAGTTTAATGAATTAGTGTAGTTACTCTGGTTCATTCATTTAAAGGAAATCATTGAATACTAATAATAATCTAAAGGAATGTCTATTTGTTTTGCTTTAAGAACATTTGAATCGCTATCCAAAATCTTCTCGACATTCTTGTTATTGAATTATGGTTGTCTGAAAAAAAAAATATATATTTTGTGTTCAAGAAGAGATATTTGCAGTTAAGTCGAGTCACTCGTTACGATTAAACCATAAATCAAAATTAAAATTTGATTTTTAAATATTGAATTATGATTCTTCATATCCGTCAATATGTGCACATGAAACGATAATATCCACTCTTCCGTCCATCTAAGGTTCGATAAAAAAATAATCGTGTATTCTTATTCGAACCTAAGAGCGGATATTTTCGCCTCACGTACGAAAAAAATCGAAAATCATTCTATTATCTGTTGTGAAAAGAACTCCACAGGATAGAGGCTGCTTTAGTAACAATTTTACATGTGCCAATAAAAAAAACTGAAAATGATTTTGACTGCTAATGACAGCATTAACCGTTGCTGTAAACGGCGCCATCGGCATACCTATCCCATCTTTAAACGTTAAAAATTCCTTTTGTAGTTGAAAAGGAATAACCACATCTAATATTGAGAGAACTTGTACATGTAGCTAGATCATTTTTCCTAAAATTGTATTTGTTTAATATGTATAAGATATATTGCAATATATGTTTTCATGGAAATAAGATATGTTTAAACTAATCGGCGAAATTGTAACCACTTCCGGTTTTGACGTTCAATTAGACCCGTCTGTGTTCTTTTTTAATGTTGTATCGGCAATGCAGGCATGGTCCGTTTGTTATCGGCAATGCAGGCATGGTCCGATTATTATCGGCAATGCAGGCGTGGTCCGTTTGTTATCGGCAATGCAGGCATGGTCCGTTTGTTATCGACAATGCAGGCATGGTCCGTTTGTTATCGGAAATGCAGGCATGGTCCGTTTGTTATCGGCAATGCAGGCATGGTCCGTTTATTATCGGCAATGCAGGCATGGTCCGTTTGTTATCGGCAATGCAGGCATGGTCCGTTTGTTATCGGCAATGCAGGCATGATCCGTTTGTTATCGGCAATGCAGGCATGGTACGTTTATTATCGGCAATGCAGGCATGGTCCGTTTATTATTGGGAATGCAGGCATGGTCCGTTTATTATTTGGAATGAGTGAACGTTAAATACAGCAATTATTATTATCACAAAAACAAACAGTTTTGAATCAAGTGTTATGCTTTTCTTTCAATTAACAGCGTTTTCTATTTGGTGTGTTACGGAACCATTACATGTTTCTGGACGTACAAAGTATTAATCGAAAATAACAGATGATCGAATGGTTGCGGGCTCGATCCCCCGTCACGGCCTAGTGTGCTGTTACAGAGAAATACATTTTACTCGCAGCATATGCATTGTAATGTAACCTGCTATCAGTATCGAATTTATTTTACTGGACACTGGCTAAACATCAAATTAGCACACATTACATAGTCTGCAGAACTGACCCGGCTTTCTCGATTGGGTCCGTTAAAAAGCAGCACATTTGAGCATGTTGATTGGTCAGTTGTTCCAGGGAAAGTTTGAATGACGTCATAGTTTAGTAAGCATCCAGTTGCTATGGATTGTTGGAGAAGCATAGAATTCCATGCTTTCTTTCATTGGGGTTTAACAGACCTGGTCTCTATATATAGACTGACATATCACCGAATCAATTAGGGTACCAGAAAGCAAATGCATTTGCAGTCTTCGTGTTACTTAGCGTAGACCATGTTCTACCCGAGAAGGGATTTAAACACAATGCGCATAAACTTGTTTCACAATCGATGTAAAATAAATACAACAAAATTTACACCAGTCCTACACGTAATAATCCCATTCATGAATACAATACATAAAACAAGAAGCGCTTATCATGACATATGGTTATGTCTGAGGATTTTTCTAACAATGGTATCTTGAGATATTTATCCCCTTAAAGTGCCACTTGACAGACTTAAAACCGTCATTTTGCTTCTATTATCTGTACGCCTAAAAGAGAATATGACAAAGAAAATGACGTATGATATAATTAAAGCGAAAATACTGTAATTTAATGATACAATTACAACTAAAACGTTCATTGAATAAATAACTTATTAACTTGTATTTGTTTTCAAAGTTAATACTTAGTTGAAGCTTATGCCGTGCGTCCATCGCCGGATTCCCACGCGTAATACATTCCGATACTCGATCTCCATTTATCGATAATGGAGAGTATCGGAATTAATTACGCGTGCGTATCCGACGATTACACATACGTAATGACCTGCACACAGTTTAAAGCCTGAAATCAACGGCGGAGTTCAGGAGTTTATGTCATGCGTGGGAGGGATGTAAATTTTTGGGGAAATCGTGGTTGGGGAGAGAGAATCATGATTTTAGAGAAGACAAATTGGATTTTTGGGGTATGAAACGTACGCCGATCTTAGCACCGGGTAACCAGCCAATTTAAAAATACTTGCCATTTTTTTTTGTGGGGGTGGGAAATGACGTGAGTAACCTGGATATGCTATTTGAACTATTGAATATATTCAGAATAAATACTAAGAAGAAACGGTTAAGTCAGTAATCTTATACGGTATATTTAAAGTCGGATGTGTGCCTGGATGTAGGCGAATCATTTTAAAGACGCAACCTGAAATTGAATCTGTGTCTGTAGCAAACAAAATCTGTGTTAAATTAAGTTAACCAACATTTGTTCAGGTTTTATCCGTCATCTTAAATTGTTCCTTTTTCATTTTAAAGGGATTCTATGGGGGTGATATCTCCTCAGTTGTACAGTTTCAGTTTCTTTAACATCGAAATCATGTTTTGCATCAAAATTACACTTGCATGAAAATATTGACAAAACATTTTCCTCGGCGTATATAATGTTTACCTTTTGATGTGATAACGCGGTTTTATTTAGATGATCACAGTCGAGTTTTACATTTATTAAGAAATAATCTTCCCGCTTCATCTTTAATCAACACAAACATACGTTTTCAAATTACTATTTGGTTTCATGACATTAGTGGTTATGCGATACATATTAACGTCTGTGTCTTCACAATAGAGTCGGGTTCTTTTACGAGACCCTGGTATATATTGAAAACAAATACCATTGAAATGTTACACGGATTCATTTCTCTGCTGGTAATTGTAACGTTTCCCCTATTTCTAATATTCAGTAACAATAATACCTCAAAGTAGGCTCTTTCTAGAGTTAATCTTATATATGAATGGGAACAATTAATATCAAGTGTCACGTGGTCGTGTAGCTGTCTAGTCCATTATGACTTTGTTGTAGATGTTTTACAAGTTCAGTTATTGTTATTTAAGTTGACTTGCCGAAGTTTAAAGTTATTATAGCAATACGCATATGTTGATATATAACTTTCGAGTCATGTGTTTGGCCATATACAGTTTATGCTTCTCATCTGTTTAAAGGCAGTGTATCTGGACTTTTTTTTTTCAAAATTTTAAAATGGTAAAATACATTTCCCCAATATATCAAACCTACATATACTCACTGATCTCGTACTGCTACACGGATATCTATTTAAACATGTCATAATAAAATGTTGAAAACGGACAAAAAAAATTCGCTCAAAACTGCAATGTATTTTGCGACGTATCAAATGAGTCATGTTATTGAATCGTTATTTCAATTTAATCCGTCATTTTCATATTATAGAATTTGTTTCATCTTGGAATGAGTCCGAATGGCGAAGTAAAGGCCGTCAAGCAGTATTTACATGCTGTCTATTTTTAGAATAGGGATTTAAGGATTTTTTTTTGTCATCTTATTTTTTTATAAATTTATGACAAATAAAAATGAGCATGATTCTCATTTCGGACGAACCCTACCCCGCCCTCATCCGCCCCCACACCCACCTCAGAAACAATCTATAATCCCATTCTAACATGGAAATTAATACAGGCCAAGTAAAGCATGACTTAAACGAATTGAAGAACCGCATTAGCACGAGTCTCGTATTTCAGCGTGTAGATAAAATCGGAGTCCATAAAAAAAAACACTCCAGCGGATTAATAGTTCTAAGGATTCATCGTATGCCTATTTTAATGGCCAATTATTTTCAAAATGATAAATTGTAGCTTTCAGTTTTCAAGAGTTTAATTTCTAAATAAGATGTTATGGATGATAGCCATAATTACCTGTTACGATAAATTCTCACTGCCGGAGATATGAACAGTTACTGCCAAGACTGCAATATGTCTTATTTAGAGTGCTTGTGTTTTTGTAATCCCGAAAGGCGAGCATATAACTGGCTATTTGCTCGGTCGTGCGTGCGTGTGCGCCTACGCTCGTATTCGTTTCAGGAATGATACTCTAAACATACTGAAGCGACTCTAACGACACTAGGTGCATTGTTAGAAAATAATATGTGGAAGTGCAGAGCAAAAACAACATAACTCTATTTCGTATAATGACAGAATTAAGTCCCTTTTTGTACTTTATTTATGGTTATATTTTCTTTTATTGATTGTATCTTTGATAGTATAGAAGTGAATCCAACGACACTTGGTACATGGCTAGATAACAATATGCGGAAGTGCCGAGCAAAAACAACATAACTATATCTCGAATAATGACAAAATTAAGTCCCTTTTTGAACTTTATTTATGGTTATATTTCCTATTCTTGATTGTATCTTTAATAGTATAGAATTGAATCAAACGTGACTTGGAACATAGACAGAGGGCTATTAACCATAACTCTATCTTTAATATTGACAACACTATTTTCCCTTTTTGTACCTGTTTTTGTTATTTTTTACTTATCCTCAGTATATCTTCAACAACATGAAAGGGATGCTAACTTCTCAATCAAGCATTTGTTCAAGAAGCATCAATCGGTTCCGGCGGTACCCTTGTTTGTGTTTTTTTGCAAACGCAATTCATGGAGCTTTGATAATTCCTTTTCCTCTATCTAAAATAAATTAGTAAACTTGTACTTAAAATGGATTACCGGTACATATATATTTTACCTCCGCGAAACATAAGTATAGTATTAAAAGAATTTCTCAAAATTCCCATTTGATTTTATACAAACAGCAATATTGTAAGAAATACACTAAACAAAGGTCCTGAAGAAAAAAAGTTTGGTGGCAATACACTCACAATAGATATTTAAAATAATATGCAACTGAGCCGCAGAGTGAGTTACTTGGTCGAATTTTAAATCCCTACCTACATGTATAAAGATCATGTTAAATATTTAAAACAAAGTTGACAACAGAAGAGAAATCGATTTTGAAAAGCATTACTTGTGAAAAAGAAACGGACTTTCCGTACCATATCGAACCTAGTTGCCGTCATATTTAATATTTCAGAAACGGAAAAAGGAAATGAATATTTAGTTTCAAAAGTTTGACTTTTGGATTGTTGCTGATTTGTGAAGTATGCATTTGTATCCTTTGATTTGAAGTAAACAGTTTTTTTTCATAAATAAATACTGTTATGTTATAATTGATGGATCGTACAAAAATAAAGTATAATCTCTTTATAGTTGTACCAAGTTTCAAGATAATCAGGCTACGATAAGATACGATAAGATACACTTGAGAGAGAGAGAGAGAGAGAGAGAGAGAGAGAGAGAGAGAGAGAGAGAAAACGACAGACAGACAGACAGACAGACAGACAGGCAGGCAGGCAGGCAGGCAGGCAGGCAGGCAGGCAGGCAGGCAGGCAGGCAGGCATAATGATGAGACAGCCGAACACAATGTTATGACAACCCAACATAATGCTATGACAACCCAACATAATGATGAGACAACAGGACATAATGCTGAGACAACCAAACACAATATTATGACAACCCAACATAATGCTATGAAAACTCAACATAATAATGAGACAACCCAACATAATAATGAGACAACCGAACACAATGTTATGACAACCCAATATAATGCTATGACAACCCAATATAGTGATGAAATAACAGAACAATAATGAGACAACCGGACATAAGGTTATGACAACCGGACATAATGTTATGAAAACACAACATAATAATGAGGCAACAGAACAAAATGATGAGACAACCGACTATAATGTTATGACAACCCAACAAAATGATATGACAACCCAACGTAATGATGAGACAACCAAACATAATGATGAGATAACCAAACACAATGCTATGACAACCCAACATAATGATGAGACAACCGAACATAATGCTTAGACAACCTAACATAATGATGAGACAACCCAACACAATGTTATGACAATCCAATATAATGATAAGACAACAGAACGTAATGATGAGACAACCCAACACAATGATGAGACAACAAAACATAACGATGAGACAACAGAACACAATGCTATGATAACCCAACACAATGCTATGACAACCCAACACAATGCTTTGACAATCCAACATAATGATAAGACAACAGAACGTAATGAAGAGACAACCCAACACAATGATGAGACAACAAAACATAACGATGAGGCAATAAAACACAATGCTATGATAACCCAACACAATGCTATGACAACCCAACACAATGCTATAACAACCAAAAACAATGTTATGATAACCCAACACAATGCTATGATAACCCAACACAATGCTATGACAACCAAACACAATGTTATGACAATCCAACATAATGATAAGACAACATAATGTAATGGTGAAACAAACCCAACACAATGATGAGACAACAAAACATAACGATGAGACAACAGAACACAATGCTATGATAACCCAACACAATGCTATGACAACCCAACACAATATTATGACGGCCCAACATAATGCTATTACAACTGAACACAATGATTATACAACCCAAAACAATAATCATACACAGCAAAAAAAGTATACAACCCAACATTATGCTATGACGACCAAATACAAAAAAACATAACGCTATGACAAGCCAGCAAAATGATTATACAACCTAACACAATGCTTTGGAAACCCGGTAAAATGTTTCTACAACCCAACATAATAATATAACTACTAAATACAATGTTTATACGACACAACATAATGCTATGACAACCAAACACAATGTGTATATGACAAAACACAATGCTGGGACAAGCCAAGACAATGACTACCTAACCAAAGACAATGACACGACAACCCAAGATAATAATACATTGACCCATTAAGATGTCAATGCTGAACATAAGATACTCACCTATAGCTCCTGTCGATTCTTTCACTTGATCTGTTGACAGACTGGATGAACACCTGGAAAAATACGTAATGTGCCAGACTGTTTCAGCAAGTGTCACAGATGCCCGCATCATCAATCACTACGTCACTATATAGCTGTTACCGTTCATCCTTCTTACCACTTCCTCATAATATATTGATAGCTAATGTATATCTTTCGTATGATGTATGTTTCTACTAAAGGGTACAGACCAAAGATGATAGGGAGAGGGAGATAGATAAAGAGAGAGAGAAAGAGAGAGAGAGAGAGAGAGAGAGAGAGAGAGAGAGAGAGAGAGAGAGAGAGATTGTCAGACTGAGAGAGAGAGAGAGAAGATATGGAACAGGCGGCGCGTGGACTACTGGTACAGCATCGGACCCTTGATCGAAGTGTCGAGGATTTGGTCCTCCTCCGCGGCTGTGTGTGGTGACCTTGAACAAGACGTTTTTTTTTCAGCTTATGCTTAGTACTGGGCAGGGCAGGGCAGGGCAGGGCAGTCATTAGTATCGCAATATTGTACCCACACCTAGTAGTGCATACTTATTTATTTTCACTCAGATGTGATTAAAGAGAACTTATCTGAATAGCCTGCCTATCGACTCTATACAAGTCAAAACATAAAACCTGCTGTCTGAAACAGGCACACTCGTTTTTAGCAGGTTGAGATGATGTTTGTGAAAGCCGCATTCAACACGCTCAGTTAGAATGCTAATTTTAATCATTCTACTGTTGTTCAGTAAATATTAGCATTAAATTCTAAAACCCACGTACCTCAATTGTCTGCAGAAGTGTGAGAACAGCTAACAAGTAGCATCATTATGGAAATTAATGCACGTGCGTTGTTTTAATGAAAACTTCACTAACTTCTCTCGCCTTATTTGTATGGGTTTGTTTGTATGATATTTTACTCCTTTTTTTTCAACAGTTTTTCATATATTTAACAAGAACAAGAACAAATTTTATTCAGCATTAAGCAAATATAATATGCCTTTAGCCTACATATTACATACAATACAATGCGATATGAAACGTAAAATACAATACAACAATTTTATTATACAATTATAATTAAGAGATAGACAAATAAATACACAAAAGATTGTTAAAAGGTTATAAAAGACATGATAGTGAATTAGTGTTTACATTTACTGCTGGGAATTATAATGTTGTTGTTGTTGTTGTTCTAAGTAGTTTTTTTTTTTTGTTTATTTGCAAAGAATATGAATTTCGAGAGATTTAATGAAACTTTTCTTATTTTCTGATGTCATGAGATTATCAAATCAATTTCAGCTTCACCATCTGCAATAATACGGCTTCATGTATTGTTTTCGTAACTCATTTTCAATAAAATTGCAATTACATATTTTACAAACTCTATCGACTCGAGCCACGTTTATATTAGCCTCGTTCTACTTATAAGTTATGTGACGATAGCCTTAATCTACTTAATTTGTTTTCTTGTACGATATCAAGATATGGTTCTAAGATAACATTGTGTTTAAATCGACAATAAGATACTAGTCTTTGAGAGTTATTTATTGTACTACACCATGATTGTTTATATTGATAAAGTATACGTGTTTTGAGTTATTCTAATATTATATCAATATTATGTTCTTGGTTAACCCATAAATTATTCAGCCCTAGGGTTTCCAGGATATTTTTTTATTTGAGATGCCCAGTTAAGACCATTATATTTGATGTTATTTGCGTCATCTTTAAGTATAGTATATGCTATTTTTACAGTAGAGTTAACATTCAATTTTATAATTCGTTTCCAGTAACGTCGGTGAGCGGGCCCAAATCCACTTTCCTGAGATCAATTCAGTGGTTAACCAGTACTAGACCCAGCCTATCTCTACAAATCACTGACTACTTCCCAACATATTCGAGTGGGAGACTCATGGTCAAGCCATGGTCAATAATCACATAGATTACGGCCAGAATGGGGAATCGAACTCACAATCCCTGGATTTGCAGTCTGACGCGTCACCGACTGACTGAACTACCCGCTGTCCAGTATCTTATATTTGTAAATAATGCATTTTTTTTGTTTATATCATTTAAAAACATCCATGTGAATAAAAATCGAAATTAAATCTGTTGAAATGAACAACAAAGAATATCGATCTCAGATAATATATCTCGATGTCGAATCTGGGTCGAAATTCAAATCCATTTAAACGAAAAAAAAATCAATATCGATTTCAGAATTGGCTCGATATTCACCAGCTCGATATCGAATATCGATGTTAGACCTGGCTCGATATTCACCAGTTCGATATCGAAATATCGATGTTAGACCTGACTCGATATTCGCCAGTTCGGTATTTGATATCAGTCATGTCAAATCTTCGATCCCAGAACTAACTTAACATATCCTTGACATAATATGTTGTTTTTTTTTTGTTAATTTAATTATAAACGTCTACTAAATCTTTTCTTTTTTATTCTTCTCTTTCAATTTCTTTTTCATATTTTCTTTCTCGTCTCGATATGTTTTGATTTGCCGAGTTTATGTAGCATGAATTTGGTTTCCTTGCATAATGACACATTGTGGAAATTCTGTCTTGTTTTTTTTTTCAGTTTTAAGAGCGTACATAAAACACGATTAGGAAAAGTATATTTAATTATTTAGCTTAAAGATTAATTGATTGGAAAGTACACGAGACGTACCACGTCATTTGTAACATGCTCTTCCAATATAGGTCCACATAGGTTTAAATGCACTATCAAAACTCCAAATGTATTGAGAAATTAGCTCCAAATTCCTCCTGGCAACTGCCTAACAGTAGATCTTGTATATGCGAGTAATTTTACCGTAATTGCTTTGTCAGTTAGTTTATACTAATGTATTTTAAGTCGATTACGAAGAAAGCTCAAAATTTATAAGATTCACTCTCCAGTTTGCTTACCGAGTAGAACTATAGCTGAGTGTTGTTTTTTTTAAGGCTCATTAAACTTCCGACTTTCAATAGTAGACCTGCAGAACGTTCGCCAGTAGAAAGTTTGTCACTTGCTTGCGGAATGACAGTGGTTCAACTCAGGTTCATTCTGTAGTCTTTCTCCACCAATACAACTAGATATGCCACGTATGCTCTGAAATGTGTATAATTGGCGTTAAACCCAAATTCCATGTGGATAGAAACATTTGTATTTTTGGCCATAAGGGTGAGAATTATATTTTCCACTTGGATAAACTGAGGATGAATAATTGTCCTCCATTCCATCACAGTCAAATAATAGGTCATCAATAATGTTAGTCATTACAAAAATACTGTACAGTTTAAATATGTGTTTAAAGACCCAACATCCGGTCAGACTATCGGATGTAAATGAATTACCCCAAAGGGCGTGTTTTATCAACTGGGAGTGTATAATATGGTCTATCAATAGAACAATGATAATAGCAGAAAGCAAAATGTTTGCAAAACAATGCTCAATGTTTACATTGTAACTGATACAGGAATGTTGACTCTATGGTCAATTTAACATTAGGGACTACACTAAATTCAAATTTATCGGTACTTGATTGTCTGTTGAAAGCAATAAGTAATAAATTATTGCAGATTTTATTCTGAAATTTTCTGGAACTGTGAGTAATATTAAGATTATGTTGCACGACAAATTTCAAATTTTTAAATCCATGAATATATTTTAGATTTGAAAATTACTCTCCCAGATCTGAATGTGTTTTGAAAAATAAGGGAAAACACTCCCACCGACATTTACCTCCCTTTTATACCCAGGTTGGGTCTCTAACGCCCAAAGTCCAACAGGTACAGTCAAACCTGTCTTATGCAACCAGTCAAGGCAATGAGCCGGATAAATGCGGGTTAGTTTGCTCTGAAAGCATATAAATTGGAAATAACAAATGTGGCTGCTTAATAGAGGTTACTTCTTAATATACTGGGCTGACTGCATATTAAATAAATCGACATTTCAAAGTCACATACTAAAAGTAACCCCGTTGAACTTCCAGCAGATTGTTTGTTTAAAAATACACTTCGAAATCAAGTGAACTGATGTCCTTTAGCCCAATGCATTTTCTAAAGCACATACCCTAACACGACTACAGAAATATACAGCCAGTCCGGTACTCGAACCCGGGACCTTCCGCTTCCAGGGCGAATGCTCTACTGAATGAGATAACCGGACAGCTTTTCTCCTAACTAGTCATGTGCACACTGTGACATATTCCCTCGCAAATTTGAAAATCGCCCCGAATATCCATAGAGACCAGAGAATCATGTTAATGTTTCTCAGAATATATACAAGTCTCAGCCCAACGTTGGACGCCAGTGTAACAGCACGAGAAAAATGTGCAGCCAGTTCGGAATTCGAATCCGGTACCTTTCTCTTATAGGGCGAATGCTCTATCTACCGAACTAGCCGGACTTGCTTACTTCTTCCTCCTAACAGGTCACGCACACACTGTGGCATACATGGGCAAGTGTGACTATAACACTTCGAATACAGTGCAGACTTGGTGTAAATGCATACGCGGATCTACAGACCGAGTTAAGAGCTGAAAATGAAACTTAATTTTGATTCACATTTCCCACTTGGTGGTCATCTCACAATAAATATTCGATAACTCGCCCATAACACTGCAATGTTTAGCATTTTTTCTCAGACAATGCAGCCATTATCTATATTTATATATTTATGTATTCATATATTCACGGCTTAACGACAATTTGGAGGTTTCTTGAACTAACGAAGTCCTTTAAATCTCACTTTTACACCCGCAGTCCTATTTTAAGGATAGCATAACGTTATAGTTTTATGTTTGAAATCCTTATTGCGCAGAATCATGGTGTTAATGTCCAATTTCACATATTCAAAAAAAGTGATAATGTCGTTGCATGCTCACAAGGAGACACGCTTTTCTGGGACACGTTAAACATTGTTAATTGGTCTCCTATTTGTCCTTTGAGGGTTGACGTTCATACCGAGATCATAAATAACGTTGTGCATTCTGACATCGGCACTAGCGCAGAAATATATGAAAATCGGCGGGCTGTGGTTAGTTTGATATTCGTATAGACAAAGTACCACCATTGGAAACAGGAATTATTCGCATAATGGCGGTTATATATACTCCTTGTTTCTTCTTATTTGGGTTTAAAAAAAAAAGAAGGGGTGTCACTGCACTGTCTTTTAAAAATACCCAAGCTGGTCAACCTACGAGTTATTGTGATTTTTTATTCGGGGATACATTCCTGCTATAGAAAAAATACTTTTAAAACATCTATGTGGAATTTCTTTTTTACAATGGACATCCAAGACCTTATGTCATATAGAACAAAGAACACAATTCAACAGTGTGGTGAGACCTGAACATTATAGAGTATATACATATGTACTAGTATACAAACCTACGGTGGTATATATGTACGTACAAACTGGCGGTGGCATGTATATAGTACAAACCGACGGTGGCATGTATATACGTATTGACTGAAGGTGGCATTTATATACGTACAAACCGACGGTGGCATGATTATACGTACAAACGGCCAGTGGCATGTATATACGTACAAACAGACGATGGCATGTATATACGTACAAACTGACGGTAGTATAAAAGTACAAACTGACGATGGCATGTATATACGTACAAATTGACGGCGGCATGCATATACGTACAAACTGACGATGGCATGTATAGGCATAGTGCCACCATTGCAAAAAGGAAGTGCGTCCGTGGGGTAGTCGCATAATGGCGGTTGTAAATAATCCTCAATTCTTCTTCTTTAAAAATGCATTTTCCTATCTTTAATGCTCATTTTTTTATTTGAATGGCATTATTGATGTATTTTGAACATTTTGATAGCATTGTCATGTTTGAATTGTGAATTTAGAAAAAAAAATGATGCTTGGAAATTGGGGTATGAATTCATGATTTCGGAAGTCTACTTTCACTTTGTCACCAGTGTACACACTGAGCAGAAAAAAAATCTCTTATATGACACATGACCCCTACTTTTCTCATCATATTTTGATAGTGCAGAGGTTGACAAACAGTAAAATGTAGGTTTCACTTCTTTCATTTGGGACCCTCTATGAATGACAAGCCTTCAAACTTTTATTATTTACTATAGAATAAAGAACAAAAATCAATGGTGGGGTTACACCTATATACGTACAAACTGACGGTGACATGTATATACGTACATACTGACGGTGGTATATACGTACAAACTGACGATGGCGTGTATATACGTACACACTGACGGTGGCATGTATATACGTACAAACTGACGACGGCATGTATATACGTATAAACTGACGACGGCATGTATATACGTACAAACTGAATATACGTACAAACTGACGGTGGCATCTATATCCGTACATACTGACGGTGGTATATACGTACAAACTGACGATGGCATGTATATACGTATAAACTGACGGTGGCATGTATATACGTGCAACTGACGACGGCATGTATAAACGTACAAACGGACGGTAGCATGTTTATACGTACAAACTGACGTTGGCATGTATATACGTACATACTGGCGGTGGTATATACGTACAAACTGACGATGGCATATATACGTACAAACTGACGATAGCATGTGTATACGTACAAACTGACGGTGATATGTATAAACGTACAGACTGACGGCGGTATATACGTTCAAACTGGCGGTGGCATGTATATGCGTACAAACAGACGGTGACATGTATATACGTACAAACAGACGGTGACATGTATATACGTACAAACAGACGATGGCATGTATATACGTACAAACAGACGATGGCATGTATATACGTACAAACTGACGGTGGCATGTATATGCATACAAACAGACGGTGGCATGTATATACGTACAAACTGACGATGAAATGTATATACGTACAAACTGACGGTGGTATGTATATACCCTATACTGGCGGTAGTATATACGTACAAACTGACGATGGCATGTATATACGTACAAATTGACCGTGGAAGAATATACGTACAAACTGACGATGGCATGTATATACGTACAAACTGACGATGGCATGTACATGTATTTACGTACAAACTGACGGTGGTATGTACATACGTACAAACTGACGGTGGCATGCATATACGCACAAACAGACATTGGCATGTATATATGTACAAATGGACGGTGGCATGTATATACGAACAAACTGACGGTGGCATGTATATACATACAAACTGACGATGGTATGAACGAGGGTTCAAACTGAAGGTGGCATGTATATACGTACAAACTGACAGTGACATGTATATACGTACAAACTGACGGTGTTTTAACTCAAAAGTGATTTTTTTTTTAAATCAAAATATTTATTGTCGCCATTTATTGTTAATTGTACCCACATTATCGTTTATATTCCAGTAATGAATGTCATACGCAGGACACTCTCGAGAAAACTTGGATTTCTTCACAGTAATAATTTCCCAGGAGAGTTGCCTTAATTGGTAATAATTGACAATGGGACACACCTCGAATTGTTTCGAGCTATATTCTCATAAGATAAAAGAAGCCAGTGTCGATTGTCTCATTCGATAAGAGGCTGTCGTGTTTTCATATGACGTATTTTTATTCAAAATCATTTCCTCCGTGCCGCCACACGCTTGATTGTTAAGACTGATGTTTGTGACTGCGGGTTTAATGCTCCGTTCGGTTCGTTAAGGACTTTTACTAGTGGTGGTAGAGGCTGGAATAATAAGCTCAGTTAGCCGTTATACAAGTCGAACGTACATTTTATTGACTTTGAGTTATCTAGGTTTTAACTTACTAGAAGGAGTAGCATTATCACCATTATCATCATCAGCAGAGTAGATGTAGTAGTAAAAGCAGTAGTGGAAATAGTAGCAGTAGTAGTGGTAGTAATAGTAGTAGTAGTAGTAGTAGTAGTAGTAGTAGTAGTAGTAGTAGTAGTAGTGGTAGTAGTAGTAGTAGTAGTAGTAGTAGTAGTGGTAGAAGTAGTAGTAGCAGAAGTAGTAGCAGAAGTATTATTAGTAATAGTAGTAGCAGAAGCAGTAGCAGTAGTAGAAGCAGTAGCAGAACTAGTAGTAGCAGAAATAGTAGTAGTAGTAGTAGTAGTAGTAGTAGTAGTAGTAGTAGTAGTAGTAGTAGTAGTAGTAGTAGTAGTAGTAGTAGTAGTAGTAGTAGTAGTAGTAGTGGTAGTAGTAGTTATAGTAGTAGTAGAAGTAGTAGTAGTAGTAGGTAGTAGTAGTAGTAGTAGTAGTAGTAGTAGTAGTAGTAGTAGTAGTAGTAGTAGTAGTAGTAGTAGTAGTAGTAGTAGTAGTAGAAGAAGTAGTAGTGGTAGTGGTAGTGGAAGCGGTAGCGGTAGCAGTAGCTGTAGCAGTAGTAGCAGCAGCAGCAGCAGAAACAGTAGTAGTAGTAGTAGTAGTAGTAGTAGTAGTAGTAGTAATAGTAGTAAGTATTGTTTTGTTGGTGTAAGTGATAATGGCTATTGTTTTTGTTGTTGTTTTTGTAGCAAGCACTTTAAATACTATAAGCAATATCAGTAGTAGTAGCATAACAAGTAACATAATCAGTGTCGGTATTAGTTGCATTAGCAGTGCTATCAGCAGCAGCTACAGTGGTAGTCGTAAGGAAGAGAAGGAGTAACCTGAGGAGCGGAAGGAAGTTGGTGTAACAATCGGTATTCATAAAGCAAACTCTAGCTCTACCAACAGCTGTTTTTCCCCATTCACTATGCCTAAATTCATATTTTTATTCATAAGTTATTCTCGCTTTATGGAGTATGTTTTTTCTCTGACTGAGGAGTATGTTATTTCTCTGACTGATGAGTATGTTATTTCTCTGACTGAGGAGTATGTTATTTCTCTGACTGAGGAGTATGTTATTTCTCTCACTGAGGAGTATGTTATTTCTCTCACTGAGGAGTATGTTATTTCTCTGTGTGTGGAGTATGTTATTTCTCTCACTGAGGAGTATGATATCTCTCTGACTGTGGAGTGTGTTATTTCTCTGACTGATGAGTATGTTATTTCTCTGACTGAGGAGTATGTTATTTCTCTGACTGATGAGTATGTTATTTCTCTGACTGAGGAGTATGTTATTTCTCTCACTGAGGAGTATGTTATTTCTCTGTGTGTGGAGTATGTTATTTCTCTCACTGAGGAGTATGATATCTCTCTGACTGTGGAGTGTGTTATTTCTCTGACTGAGGAGTA
This sequence comes from Panopea generosa, assembly GCA_029582155.1. Classification (NCBI taxonomy): domain Eukaryota; kingdom Metazoa; phylum Mollusca; class Bivalvia; order Adapedonta; family Hiatellidae; genus Panopea; species Panopea generosa. Next base: position 15,316,898 of record CM055904.1, read on the forward strand.
TGTTATTTCTCTGACTGAGGAGTATGTTATCTCTCTTACTGTGGAGTATGTTATCGCTCTAACTGTGGAGTATGTTATTTCTCTGACTGAGGAGTATGTTATTTCTCTGGATGAGGAGTATGTTATTTCTCTGACTGAGGAGTATGTTATTTCTCTGTCTGTGGAGTATGTTATTTATCTGACTGTGAAAATGTTATTTTTCTGACTGTGGAGTATGTTATCTCTCTGACTGTGAAATATGTTATCTCTCTGACTGTGGAGTATGTTATTTCTCTGACTGTGCAGTATATTATTTCTCTGACTGAGGAGTATGTTATATCTCTGACTGAGGAGTATATTATTTTTCTGACTAGAATGTATGTTATTTCTCTGACTAAGAAGTATGTTATCTCTCTGACTAAGGAGTATGCAATCTCTCTGACTGTGGAATATTTAATCTCTTTGACTGGAGAGTATGTTATCTCTCTGACTGTGGAGCATGTTATCTCTCTGACTGTGGAGTATGTTATATCTCTGTCTGTGGAGTATGTTATTTCCCTGACTGTGGAGTATGTTATTTCTCTGACTGTGGAGTATGTTATCTCTCTGACTAAGGAGTATGTTATCTCTCTGACTGTGGAGAATGCTATCTCTCTGACTGTTGAGTATGTTATCTCTCTGACTGTGGAGTATGTTATCTGTCTGACTGTGGAGTATGTTATTTCCTGACTGTGGAGTATGTTATTTCTCTGACTGTGGAGTATGTTATCTCTCTGACTAAGGAGTATGTTATCTCTCTGACTGTGGAGAATTCTATCTCTCTTACTGTGGAGCATGTTATCTCTCTGATTGTGGAGTATGTTATATCTCTGTCTGTGGAGTATGTTATTTCCCTGACTGTGGAGTATGTTATTTCTCTGACTGTGGAGTATGTTATCTCTCTGACTAAGGAGTATGTTATCTCTCTGACTGTGGAGAATGCTATCTCTCTGACTGTGGAGTATGTTATCTCTCTGACTGTGGAGTATGTTATCTCTCTGACTGTGGAGTATGTTATTTCTCTGACTAAGGAGTATGTTATCACTCTGACTGGAGAGTATTTTATCACTCTGATCGTGGAGTATGTTATCTCTCTGACCGTGGAGGATGTAATTTCTCTGACTGAGGAGTATGTTATCTCTCAGACTGTGGAGTGTGTTATCTCTCTGACTGGAGAGTGTGTTATCTCTCTGACCGTGGAGTATTTTATTACTCCGACTGGAGAGTGTGTTATCTCTCTGACCGTGGAGTATGTTATCTCTCTGACCGTGGAGTATGTTATTTCTCTATCTTTGGAGTATGCTTTTTCTCTGACTGTGAAGTATGCTATTTCTCTGAATGTGGAGTATGCTATCTCTCTGACTGTCGAGTATGTTATCTCTCTGACTGAGGAGTATGTTATCTCTCTGACTGTGGAGTATGTTGTCTCTCTGACAGTGGAATATTTTATCTCTCTGACTGTGGAGTATGGTATTTCTCTGACTGAGGAGCAGGTTATCTCTCTGACCGTGGAGTATGTTATTTCTCTGACTGAGGAGTATGTTATATCTCTGACTGAGGAGTATATTATTTTTCTGACTAGAATGTATGTAATTTCTCTGACTAAGAAGTATGTTATCTCTCTGACTAAGGAGTATGCAATCTCTCTGACTGTGGAATATTTAATCTCTTTGACTGGAGAGTATGTTATCTCTCTGACTGTGGAGCATGTTATCTCTCTGACTGTGGAGTATGTTATATCTCTGTCTGTGGAGTATGTTATTTCCCTGACTGTGGAGTTTGTTATTTCTCTGACTGTGGAGTATGTTATCTCTCTGACTAAGGAGTATGTTATCTCTCTGACTGTGGAGAATGCTATCTCTCTGACTGTGGAGTATGTTATTTCTCTGACTGTGGAGTATGTTATCTCTCTGACTAAGGAGTATGTTATCTCTCTGACTGTGGAGAATGCTATCTCTCTTACTGTGGAGCATGTTATCTCTCTGATTGTGGAGTATGTTATATCTCTGTCTGTGGAGTATGTTATCTCCCTGACTGTGGAGTATGTTATTTCTCTGACTGTGGAGTATGTTATCTCTCTGACTAAAGAGTATGTTATCTCTCTGACTGTGGAGAATGCTATCTCTCTGACTGTGGAGTATGTTATCTCTCTGACTGTGGAGTATGTTATCTCTCTGACTGTGGAGTATGTTATTTCTCTGACTAAGGAGTATGTTATCACTCTGACTGGAGAGTATTTTATCACTCTGATCGTGGAGTATGTTATCTCTCTGACCGTGGAGTATGTAATTTCTCTGACTGAGGAGTATGTTATCTCTCAGACTGTGGAGTGTGTTATCTCTCTGACTGGAGAGTGTGCTATCTCTCTGACCGTGGAGTATTTTATCACTCCGACTGGAGAGTGTGTTATCTCTCTGACCGTGGAGTATGTTATCTCTCTGACCGTGGAGTATGTTATTTCTCTATCTTTGGAGTATGCTTTTTCTCTGACTGTGAAGTATGCTATTTCTCTGACTGTGGAGTATGCTATCTCTCTGACTGTCGAGTATGTTATCTCTCTGACTGAGGAGTATGTTATCTCTCTGACTGTGGAGTATGTTGTCTCTCTGACAGTGGAATATTTTATCTCTCTGACTGTGGAGTATGGTATTTCTCTGACTGAGGAGCAGGTTATCTCTCTGACCGTGGAGTATGTTTTCTCTCAGACCGTAGAGTATGTTATTTCTCTGACTGAGGAGTATGTTATTTCTCTCACTGAGGAGAATGTTGTTTCTCTGTCTGTGGAGTACGTTATTTCTCTGACTGTGAAGTATGTTATCTCTCTTACTGTGGAGTATGGTATTTCTCTGTCTGTTGAGTATGTTATTTCTCTGACTGTGGTGTTTGTTATTTCTCTGTCTGTGAAGTGTGTTATATTTCTGACTGTGGAGAGTGTTGTTTCTCTGTCTGAGGTGTGTGTTATTTCTGTGACTTTGGAGTATGTTATATCTCTGTCTGTGGAGTATGTTATATTTCTGTCTGTGGAGTATGTTATTTCTCTGACTGTGGATTATGTTATTTTTCAGACTGAGTAGTATGTTATTTCTCTGACTGTGGAATATGTTATTTCTCTGACTGGAGATTATGTTATTTCTCTGACTGTGGAGTATGTTGTTTCTCTGACTGGACGTCTGGAGTATGTTATTTCTCTGTCTATGAAGAATGTTATATCTCTGACTATGGAGTATGATACTTGCATGCTACGGAAAGTGAGCGGCATGATTATTATAACTGAATTAAACACGAAACGTAATTAAAACCGGCGTGTGCGTGTTGGACTGTCTCAACAATTTATCTTAATTTCTCAAATAAAGCGCTCCTTAAACAGCCTAATAATGTTGTTGTTGTTTTTGTTTGTTTTGCTTCTGGCAAACGAAGAGCATGTCAGTATTCAATGCGACATAAAGACGGTTTGCTCAGGTTTTTCGACGTTTTTTTTTTTTTTTTGTTTAAGCTGAGGTAAAAAGTCTGCCGTTAAATTTGACACTGGAGTGTCGTCAGTTGTCTACGCAAATAAGCTATATACGAGTAGCTACATGCACGTGTTTGCCTCCACGTTTCCAAATATAGAATTTGATAAATTCAGCACTTTATTAAAACCAAACTATGTCCAGTACACCAAAGTCGCTTTTTTTACAATAAATTTTGTGACAGTGGCTATTTGCACTGTGGACGTGTTCGTTTACCTAACCTTCGATAACGGTGCATCGTGAAAATCCGTTAAACGTCTTACTATAGCGACTATTAAGTTGAATTTTAATAAATAAATAACCGTTTAAAATATCAAATTTGTACGTATCACAAAATGTTATGCCCTCCATTATAATTTTAAAACTAGATCCCGTTTACTAGGTATTTGGGGAATAGTTCATATATTAAAAAAAAAAATTGTATTTCTTTGATAATAGCTTTCATATTAATTTAACAATGTCTGCTTCTTTGATAAATATTCCTGTCAACTTTCGCTAAATTTGTAAAAAAATATATTTGCATTAGGAGCACAGGCCATAAAAGAACAATATTTTATATCGGATGATATCATTCGCCAAAGTGCTACCACATTAACAAACATTTGTATATTACGGTGCACAGTAAAATACAAAATACAGTAAACCAGCTTAATTTGTGCTGCCATAATGGGCTATAAAATATTCTTCAAATTTTCCTCTTTTCGACATCGACATCTTTCCTTCTTTGTCTTCCTCTTGGTCTACTTTTTCTTTGTCCTCTTATAATTCTTCTTCCTAGTCTAGCCGGGCCATATCAGCTCAGTCGCTAGCGCGTCTGACTATCAATCCAGGGTCGTAGGTTCGAATCCCCCTCCGACCACAATCTCCTTGATGGTTAATATACGACATTGCGTCTGATTATCATTCTCTCACCGCTGATCCAACTGAGAAAGTTATCAGTTATTTGTGGAAATGTGTAGTGCTCGAGTACTAGTTTACCCTTCAGGATCAAAAGAAACAATGGTTAAGTTAACTGATCGTCTGTTATGGCATAAAACTTACGCTAAATATTCAATCAATCAATCAATCAATCAATCAATTTTCCTAGTATTTTTCTTCTCCTTCCTCTTCGTGTTCAAGTTTTTCATTTCGACGCATGAACCTCTTCCACAATGATTTATTGATTTATTAAATTCACAGTCAACCATTTCATAAACAATAAGTATATATTAAACACGCAGCCCACACGTGTTGAAAGAAGTAAGTACGCATAGAGCCATCTATCTTTGACACTTTGTAATACTGTTCCTATATTGCTCCTTATACACCAAGTTTACGGAAAGGGAAACGTTATTAGACGGATTCGAACCTTTCAGAGTATTAATAGTCACGTGGCAATCAACGAGATTCTGATCTTTATATCAGAGTAATGAGGACGTCCCAGGGGTTATGGAGGTCTGGGGAACATATCCAATTATTTTTAGAGATCTGGGGGACATAGCCAATTATTTTTAGAGATCTGGGGGAACATGGTCAATTATTTTTAGAGATCTGGGGGAAACACTGGCCTGTACTTCCAGGTATCAGGGATCAAAGTCCTTGTTTTAGATCTGGGGCAAATACTTTTGTGGAACTAAGGCAAATAATTTTAGAGATGTGGGGAACAATGGCCATTACTTTAAGGGACCCAGGGAACAGGGACCCTCTGTGAGGGCCTCAGTAATTACTCATTATTGTACTAGCTCTGTATAAAATATACTTAATCGAAAGTAGGCCCAATCCTTCAAGTATATCGCGTACCTTAATCTTTAAAAATCGATGCCATGGCGACGCAGAAGGAATAACGAAAATACTGGCACATCCAATAAGAAATAATGTTGCATCTAATCAGCCGAAATAATCGAACTAGCCGCCATTCATAGGTTGTAAGCAAATACACAATATAATTCCGGGTGACCCGGGATACATTATATTGTCAATTAATACCAATTAAGGAAAGTCTCGCGGGAAATTATCGTGGTAAAGAAATCCACGTTTTCCTGAAAGTGCGTAAAATATGACATTTCGCGTTCGAGCATTAGTGCATCTGAGAGTAATAAATAAAGCATGTAATGACAGCTAACGCTGACGTTGCCAGATGAATAGAGAATGTTTTGCATAATATTCTATGTAAGACAGAAACAAGCACACGTATACGGTGTATTAATGATGTTTTGCTTTGTGAAGCTAATAATATATGGAAACAATTGCAGAGGCTTCACTCACATCAACACATTTAAGGACATGCTTTTAAAAAACGTTTTAAAAACATAGAAATGCACCTAGATGATATGGATCTTGGAATGGTTCCACTATAGGTCTCACTAAACAAGTAAATTTTCGTATCTATATAAAATTAGGTCTAGGATTTCAACGTTAAAAAGATGTTCCACATAGAATATTTTTAAAGTATTTTTTTTTCAGAGCAGGAATGGATTCGTACATAAAATGCACAAAACTTGGTAAATGGACCAGCTTGTTTTTTTAAAGACAGTGCAGTGCTACCCTAAGATATTTAAAAAAAAAAGAAATGCTCATAAATACATGCATCTGTTAAAATCCTATACAAGTAATAGCAGCGATGTATTATTACAGTATATGCTATGCCAGCTTTTGATTTACTCATCTGCAGCAAAAAATCACAGCCCCCATGTAAAGTTTTGAAAATATTCCATACCAAATTATATAACATATTAGGGCTTTCTTTTTAAGTGCAAGAATCGTGTTATCGTGGCAAAAAATGGCACAACTGTGTAGTGGGACCTATAGATGTATACACTGTATCTATATTAATTACAGAATTATCAAGTTACTTGTCAACATGATATGTTATCCAAAAAAATATTTAGGTAGAATCAAAACGAAATTTTAGTTAGTTGGTTATTTTTGTCTTCCGTTATCCTAACCTTGTTTACCTCAAATATTGAAGAGTTACACATTAAATACATACGAATATAACACTAACTTCTACCTGCTTTGAATATTGCAATCATAATACTTTGGAATTACTTATTTTCGTTTTGATTACCATTATGCTAGATGTTTACCTTTAAATCGCACCCAACAGCCCGCAGTCGAAAAATAAATCATTCATGATCACCCGTAAGTTCGAAATTTTGAATGCAAACGCCGGGAAATGGCCGAGCGCTTTTCCAGGTGATTTGACTCAGTCTGAATACGAGATTGGATTAAACACGCCATCGAGCTAGTACACCTATTGTGTGTATGGTGTCAGTCTTTAAGGGCTGTGTTCATAATTGATACAGTAGTATAACTGGACCGTCGGTGGAGATGGCCGCTCATGGCCCGGCCGCCCTTATCGACCTTTAGCTCTCATCTTTCTCATTGGTAGTTCGGCCTATCTGTATATGTTCATTAAAATTCAATGTCTCGTCATTTTCCGGCGGCTGCCGGACCGTTCCACGATCGTGTTTGCACGCGGCATCTATGTTCCCTGGATTGCGTTCAGTAACGTTAAACATTGTCTGGTTGATTTAAACATATTTTATTGCCAAATGTGTACAAGTACATTGCAATTGGGTCGGGCCACAAATGATACCCACATTAGTTACGGCCCTTCCCTAAAATTGAGTTTACAAATAACATGAATATGGCTAAACATATATAATAACATATATTAACATCGAGTTGAGTTAACTGTTAACTAATGTTGCCTTTCACAGACATGCACGCACGCACGCACGCACGCACGCACGCATGCACGCACGCCCTCACTCACACACAATCGCATTACCACCGACACATTCAAAAGATAGAGAGAAAAAGGAAAAAGGAGATGATATGAGAGAGAGAAAGAGAGAGAGAGAGAGAGAGAGAGAGAGAGAGAGAGAGAGAGAGAGAGAGAGAGAGAGAATTGTTATGTAAGTAAGTACTCGATTTCGGAGTCGAAAAAAAAACAAAGTATTGTGGGTGAAGTAAAGTTCAGTTTAAACTTGCAATAATTTTTGTTCACATACTAGAAGCGATTAGACGCGGCAATAAACCCTTGAACTGATCTGAATATATGCACATTTTCCTCGTGAGATAAGTTTTCACTTCCACAAAGCAACAACTCTTAAGTAATAATACCGTTATTTTGTAGAGATGTAAACAATTGTTGACGTTGAGCAGTATAGTTACTACAATCTAAGAAAAAATGATACGCATTTTCACATGCATTTCCACAACTACAACTAGGTTCATTTACAATATTAACTCTAAACAAATCATAATTAAGTGAACTGCATTGATACCTTAAGCGTGTATGTATAATATTTAATTTTCTTTTGCCGTTATTGTAATAATCAGGTAATGAAAATAACGAGTTATTATCATTTGTTATAGCTGTTATGAACTGTGCCAATGATGATAATTTTCGAACATTAAGATCTAAATTATTCCATGCTCTTATAGTTGACGGCACAAAGGATTTATTCGATAATGTTAATCTGTTATTTGCTATTATATTGTCTTCAGAGTTACGGAGACGATAATGTGAATTTTCCCCTATCAGAGGCGGTATTATGTTTTTAAGATAATCTGGAACAGTGTTATTATGAATTTTATAAAATAATATAAGTTTTTTACGTTCACGTCTTTGCGAAAGTGGTTCTAAAGACGATTCTTTATAAATATTATATTTACTACAGAAAATAGGTAGACCCGTAGCTATCCTGTCTGCTTCAAGTTGAACAGATTCTAATAACTCAGACTCTGCCACGGTACAACCGTCCCAAAGTTCACAAGCATATTCTAAGATTGGTAAAATAAAACACTTATATAGTTTTAAAATAGTATTTTTGTTGAGTACGTATTTAAGTTTGCGAAGAACAGAAACTTTTTTTCATACATGATGTAAATACTGAATAATATGTGTAACCCATTTACCATTATTGTCAAAATGTACCCCTAAATGTCTATGTGTATTGCTTAATTCCAGTTTTGTGTTATCAAACAAAATTTCCAATGCTGGGTTTCTAGTAGTGGTTCATTGTCTGGTACCCTAAATGTATCGTGTAATGCGCCGCGGGTTAAAATACGATTGAACCGGTGTTCAGGAAAGTAAATTTGATAATGTTACAAAGCGTTCTTTGTTATTGAACGCATCTCTTTGATTTTTTACACGAACACATTTATTGTACAGTATGCTTTCTCAGCCCATGCGGTTTCTTGTCAAAATGCCACCAGCAGATCGTAATCATAACATCCTCAGTCATCAAAACGCTTGAATTGACGAATCATACCTTTATTAATCAGGAACAAATGACCCTAGTAAATATGACCTACACTGCCCGGGTAGTCTGTAATACGAACCCATCTCTCCCGGTAGGGTCCGCTAAATAGCAATGTTGGGAAAGCCACATTTGGACACATTGATTGGTCGGTTGCATCAACTTAAAAATCGAATGACGTAACAATTTAGTAAGCGTTTAATTGCTATGAATAGTGGGACCGGCATAGAATTCCCTGATTTTTCATTGGGAGTTAAAAAAACCTGATTCGAGAGATATAGACCATCTGCTCGGTGGAACTAAATGCAAATTAGCAACAATTATTGCAATGTTTCATCGCAGCACGTGACTTGTATTAACCCACATCAATACATTTGAAATAATGTTCGGCATGATATTTACAAATTTACGACCGCAAAAAGAGTACACGAACACCCCCACTTTATTCAAATAATTCCAAGAATTGTGGCTTTTCTTGAGAATTACTGATATAATAAAGAACAGTTAATTACCGGTTTAATGGCGGGTGTTACGTAACTGTAAATACATTATTATGGCGACGATCAGTTGTTTATGTAAGCGCTTAAAGAGACATAAGTAGTATCCTAAAAACACTGCCAACAGGCAAAGCCTCAGGTCCCGATGATATCAACAGTTACGTCTTGCGTGAAATAGCTTATGAATTATCGACGCCTTTATGCAACTTATTTAACGTTTGTCTGACCAAAAGTGTTTTCCCAAAAGTCTGGAAAGAAGCATTTGTATGCGCTGTTTATAAAAAAGGAGACCCTTCTTTGGTTAATAACTATAGACCTATATCACTGTTAAGCGTAATTGGCAAAGTGTTTGAAAGACTTATTTTTAAACACATGTATAATTTCTTTCGTGATACTAATTTTATTTCGTCATTTCAATCTGGTTTTGTTCCTGGTGATTCAACAATTAACCAGTTAACTTATCTGTACAATATGTTCAGTAAAGCTATTGATGACGGTAAAGAAGTTCGCGTTATATTTTTTGACATAAGCAAAGCTTTTGACAGAGTTTGGCACAAAGGTCTAATAGTCAAGTTAAAAGCAGCAGGAATGTCAAATCAACTTATAAATTTGCTAAATGACTACCTACAAGATAGGCAACAATGTGTTGTTTTGCCTGGTACCAAATCTGATTGGACATTAATCAAGGCCGGAGTACCTCAGGGGTCCATTTTAGGTCCGCTTCTATTTTTAGTCTATATTAATGACATAGTATCTGATATCGCATCTAACATTCGTCTTTTTGCAGACGATACAAGCCTGTACTTTATAATCGATCATAATAACAATATAAACAATGCTGCACAAATTTTGAATTCCGACATCAACAAAATCACTGAATGGTCAAAACAATGGCTTGTAACTTTTAATCCATCGAAGACTGAATCGCTTCTTATATCTAGGAAACGTAATCAACCCGTCCATCCACCACTTTATATGCATAACCAACAAATATCAGAAGTACAATCACACAAACACTTAGGTATACTTTTATCAAACAACTGTACCTGGCACTCTCATATTCAATACATTATGGATAAGGCATGGTCAAGAATTAAAGTCATGAGAAAACTGAAATATCAGCTTGACAGAAGATCCCTGGAGACAATATATACATCTTTTATCCGACCACTGTTAGAATATGGTAACACAATCTGGGATAACTGCACTAATTATGAAAAACACGAGTTAGAAAAAATTCAACACGAAGCAGCACGTATTGCAACTGGAACAACAAAACTTGTATCAATTAATAACTTAAACACAGAAGTTGGGTGGGAAAGTCTAGAAACTCGAAGGACGAAACACAAATTAATTATTTTCTATAAAATGGTAAACCATATGACTCCTCCCTACTTATCTACACTAGTACCATCCCAAATAGGTGAAAATTCCCCGTATAATCTCAGAAATAGTTATGACCTACAAATTCCAAGTTCGAGAACAGCGCTCTACTATAATTCTTTTATGCCATCTGTTGTCCGTGATTGGAACAATCTACCTATTGAAACAAGACAAGCCGTTTCTATCAATGCCTTTAAGCACCAGCTAAATAAAAATCTTACCAAAACATCAAAACACTTTTACACAGGCACAAGAAAATGTCAGGTCTTGCATACGCGTCTTCGTACAAATTGTAGCACGCTGAAACAACACTTATTCCAAAAAAATATTGAAAATTCTCCACTATGTACATGTGGAGCAATTGAAAGTACAAATCATTACCTCCTCGTCTGTCCTATTTATCATTCGAACGCGCTACACTTCTTGCATCAATCTCTCATATATGCACTGTTACCCTCAACACACTTCTCTTTGGAGAACCTCATCTCCTCCACAATACAAACGTCGAAATTTTTAAAGCTGTCCACAAATATATACTCTCGAGTAAGCGTTTTAATAACGAAAACTAAAAACTTATCTAACAACGTTGTAAAGCTGTAGACTTGTAAATAACGATAATCATAATAATAATAATAACAATAATAATTATAATAATAATTATTATAATTATAATAATAATAATTTATATGTTGCTTTCTGTTTCCCTTGGCTCGCTCGCTTTAGTCCTGAACTCGTCCACCTTTTTTTTCTGTTTATTTTGTTTTTAATTCTAATTTATATGATTAATTATAAAATTTTGTTTTCTTTCAAAACTTAACAAGACATACAACTATCGATGTAAAAATCATATATCTTTTATAGAACTCTATTTTGTTAATATATCAAAACTAATCTAATGAATCTTCGCCACCTTACACAAATGTTTGTATAAGTTACTGAGGAGAGAAACTATATAAGAATTATTTTCTTTCGTTTCAATCCTTTTACTAAATATGTTGTGGAATATGCTGTACATAATTTATGAATAAATATGTTTAAACCAAAGAGACAACTGAATCAAAACATGATACGTTAATTAATCTTAACATCGTTAAATACAATGATGTATTTGAAAGTTTGAGCTACACGAGGATAACACACAGTGTATTATTCTTATTTATTTGTGATTTTTTGCCAGTTAGTTGCGGAAGGACGGTGGTTCTACTCAGATTCATTCCGAATTTGTTGAAAATGGCGTTAAACCCCATTCAAATAAAACTATTTGTGATTTTGAACGAACAGGCAGACTGAACTTTCTAAGACATTCGTTATTCGTCTTTCGATATTTCCATGAAACTAAACTTTACCTTCACCAGCTCAGCCTTCTGTACTGAAGAGTTTCATAGCTTATTATCGAAAGTCGAATAACGAACATCAAACTTTCGACCGGGATTTTACCCAGGCAATTTTGCCTAAGTTTAGTTGTTGCGTTTCAAAGTTTGATTTTATAGTTTCTACCAAACAACTATTTTCTGGTGAATTCTATACAAAAATTAATTAAGTATTCTCTTTATGTTCGAGACCATCTATAGATGTAATGGTTATCATTCTAGTTTATGTCGTAATTCCCATATGATGTCATTTTTTTTCGCAATCTTGCTGTTTATTTATTTTTGTTTTTTTGTTGTTTTTTGGAGGGGGCGGGGTTGACGTTCCATGTTGTTGCTTTTTTAAATCGTTTGTTGTTCAACTATTTATGATTTTTAAAAACTCATAGAATTATTTAAAACAAGGAATTATATACAGAAGGAAAGGCAATTAATTGAGTTTTTGTGAACGCTCGCGTATTCATGCAAAATCTCGCAATATCTCGTTTCCAATTAACTTAACTGCCATTCATCTCAGGAACACAGATCAAAATTGTTACACTGTAGAATGAAATTGTCATCAAAACAATACCATTCCCGGGTTTTTGTGTTTAAAATTGTTGAAGTAGTACTTGTGATTAAATAAATTGTATACTGCAGCTAAAATAACGACAAATTACAATAAATTTTCATTCAACCCTCTTTATCTTTAATTCAAGATCATTTTCCGTAATCGAAACATGTTTAAACATCTAAGATTACACACAACTTACAGTTTATGTACAAGAAATCAGTTGCCTGTGAATTATGAATTATTAATTTGCAAATTATGAATCATTCGTGTGCTGTTTCATCAACATTTAGTCAGGAGATACAAGTTACGCATCCTTCTATACAAGTCCTTGTTAAAAATAATATAAAAAATACTCTTATGCATGAGTTACTGTAAACATACATTGTATTATGACACAATACAATAACGTCATATTTTATAAACTGTAAGAATGATACACAGACAGAAAATGGATTGAATTGAAAGTATACTTATGGAAATCCGCACCATGCTAAAACAATACCGAGGGATGACGGAATTTGCCGAGTATCTACGAGAGTAGAATTACTCTCTACCGAACAACAATTTCCTGATTAATTGTCCTTTGGTTTTAATACCCAGTTCACAAAACCCCTCTTAATAACTTAAGTGTAGATCAAAAGCATTGATGGGACATTATGTTGAATACTATATTAAATGAAATGTCCTGTATTAATAATGTAAATGCTATCAAATCAACCAGATGAAAAGCAATGCCAGGGCATAATATTGTCCATGAAACTGTGCGGCGGAGTAATTTTATTGTTGTTTAGATACGTTATTATGATAACTCAGCCCACGTTCTGTCTACAAACTTTGATTTAATTCAACTTTACTGTCTGACAGAGGACGGTGCATGAAAGTATTAGTAGTAGAAGAATGAGGACATAAAAGCTGGGTGATTTTTAACAGTTATTAATATTTTATTGTTCTCACTGGACTACAAAAAGAATACATATGTAATGCCCTTTAAAGCATATTGATGTATTTTCACGCCCGTCGTAAGTTTTGTTTGAACTTATTTATTTAACATCGATTGTGATTCTTACAACTTAGATAAATTACGCTCGTATGTATTCCTGGGTAGAACCAGTACTAAGCATATGCGGAAAAAGTGTTTTGCTCAAGGACACCACACATAGTCATGGATTAAATAATTTTAATTATTAAATTAATGTTACTTTTGTTAAATACAAAATTGGGGTATTGTCGTTAAACAAAACGTAGGTAATGTCGTAAAGAAAGACTAATATATTGTCGTGAAGTAAAACTGGGGTATTGTCGAAAAGGCATAGTACCACCATTGGAAAAAGGGAGTGTTTCCGTGGGGTATAATGGCGGTTATAAATAATCCTCGTTTTTTCTTCTTTAAAAATGCATTTTCCTTATTTTAATGCTTATTTTTTATTTGAATGGCATTATTGATGTATTTTGAACATTTTGACAGCATTGTCATGTTTGAATTGTGAAATTAAAAAAAAAATTGATACTTGGAAATTGGGGTATGAATACATGATTTCGGAAGTCTACTTTCACTTTGTCAACAGTGTACAAACTGAGCAGAAAAAAATAATCTCTTATATGACACATGACCCCTACTTTTCTCATCATATTTTGATAGTGCAGAGGTTGACAAACAATATAATGTAAGTTTCACTTCTTTCAATGGGTCTCTCTATGAATGACAAGCCTTCAAACTCTTATTATTTACTATAGAATAAAGAACAAAAATCAATGTGGGGTTTACACCAAAAGTAAACCGGTGTTTTGCCGTAAATTAAACTGGGATAATGTCATAAAGCAAAACTGAGGTATTGTCGTAAAATAAAACTTGGGAGATGACGAAAAGTAAACTGGGGTATTGTCGAAAAACAAAAAAAAATGGATAATGACGTAAAGTAAAAAAAAAAAGAGGTATAAAATAAAATTGGGGTATTGTCGTACAATACACTTTGACTACCCCCATATCAATAACATAAATTGAAAACTGGGGCGTTTGGGATTGAGGAACAATGTATTAATTTCCAAGAAATTATTCGGGGTCAAATATAGTTACATTTTTTCTTATGTCCGAAAGTATGATCATTGACTCCTGAATATGTTTAATGTTAAACAAAGTCTACATTGTAGTGTCGATTGTTGATCTGACATCGTCCATTTCTGGCGATAGATTTTTAGTTTGAAAAAAAAACAATATTTGCAGTAGTTCAACTGTTAGTTTAGACTTTAAAAATATTTGTTGTAGTTTCAACTAATTTTTTTTTCTTCGATTGAGAAGCAAATTATTACAACTTAATCAAATCACGCTCGAAGTATTCCTGTTAAACTATTCAAATGTTGTGTTATTAAAATAGTTTGCTGTAAAGATATACTATACACTGCCTAGCAAACAGCAACAATATATACTATACACTGCCTAGCAAACAGCAACAATATATACTATACACTGCCTAGCAAACAGCAACAATATATACTATACACTGCCTAGCAAACAGCAACAATATATACTATACACTGCCTAGCAAACAGCAACAATATATACTATACACTGCCTAGCAAACAGCAACAATATATACTATACACTGCCTAACAAACAGCAACAATATAATACTATACACTGCCTAGCAAACAGCAACAATATATACTATACACTGCCTAGCAAACAGCAACAATATATACTATACACTGTCTAGCAAACAGCAACAATATATACTATACACTGCCTAACAAACAGCAACAATATATACTATACACTGCCTAGCAAACAGCAACAATATCTGCCTAGCAAACAGCAACAATATATACTATACACTGCCTAGCAAACAGCAACGACTTTCACGGTATATCGAACTTTTTCTCAAGTCCAAACTTTTTTCCTTCTAAATCTATATGGAAAAACCGCAAATATATCGAAGTTATATATATTGAATTTTTCAGTATATAGAAGTTTTTTTCACGACCCAAAAGAGTCTACCCAAATTAGAGCTAATATTCAATTTAGGCTAATTGATAAATCTTCGATAATGGATTGAACTCGACATAAACACTATTTAATTTATGTTTTTTTTTTTTTCAACTTACCTTTACTAGTAAAAGTATGACAGGTAGATCTACAGTCATATACATGTTGCGATCCCATTACCAATCGAACTTTTACAATTACCATCGAGTGATCCAGACATGCACATAAAAAATTATATCGAAGTCCGGGTATATCGAACTTTTCATGACGGTCGCCTGAACTTCGATTTATGGAAGTTATACTGTATTATACTTTGCCTAGCAAACAGCAACAAATGCTAGTAGCAATGTCAACGTTGGGAGATTGAAAACAAGCACTCGTAATTCCAACACATCATTTCGTAAGTCGTATTACTGCTGTCGTTTACTTTTACGCCTAGTCATGCATTATGCACGCGCCCCATCTCAATAAATGGTTGTAATGCTGAAACATTAATAACTTCATCATGTCAGGTCATGAATATCCAATTATAAGTTCATCGTGCAGGCATCAAGTGGCCACATTTCCTTTGGGACGTGTTTGAACTTTCTGTATGACATTGGCAGACACGTCTGGATACCATCATTTAAAATGCCAGTGCCAGTGAGCCATGTGTGCGTTTATTTTTGTATGCGTATATGATTTATTGTATTTTTCCGATAACTCGACTATACCTTATTATTTATCATTTTCGACAGACTGAAGTTAGTTTGATATTCGTGTTTGTTCTCATTCGATATACAGCATCAAATTATCCCATCATCATCATCATCATCATCATCATCGCCGTCGTCGTCGTCGTCATCAGCATTATCATCATTATCATCATAATCATCATAATCATCATCATCATCATCATCATTATCATCAGCATTATAATCGTCATCATCAACATCATCATCATCATTCTTTCACTTCATCTCTTCTTCTTTCATTCTGTATCTTCATATTGTCATTTAACATCATAACTGATTTCTTCTTATTTTCGATTCCTTCTTTTTTACTTCTCTTTTCCTTTTCTTAAATATTGACGTGGTTCACATATATTTCTTAATAGTTCTATTTTTTGGCTATGACTTATTTTCAATTGGAAAACCTATACTACAGAACCCTATATTTAGCCTATATATAATTTAACTTGAAAGAAAGCAACTAGATATAATCTCTTTAATTGTTCTGTAAAGCATTGGGGTGCAATATCGCTTATCCTGAAATCCGATATCCATGGAAACCGAACATTTCCATTCCATGTCATCGTTTTATGGCGCTTTTAAGTTGATTTTCTGTACAGGTAAATTGTATAACTACGGAGACAATGCATGTGATATACACGGAGCGTGTACCTGTATACATCCTGATGTCACATGAGTACCATTCAGTATTGAACTTATTAAACGAGTTTGCAAATGAACACGGATATAAGACTCTTTTTATCACATAACTCAGAAATAACGGGTATTTAATAAACCATGTATATAAGGAACGAGAACAAATGTGGAAAAACTAGAGTGCCTTGCTAAAAAAAAATTATTTATTCAATAATAGCAGCTGGGGGTAATGTATGTAAAGAGTATCCAGCCCGAGTTTCAATTATTTGGATGCTGTTTGCATTACGGTCTAGTCGGGTCGGTGTCAGTATATCGTGACTGGATGGGGTATCATAACATGTGTCTCCAGCATGGTATCCCGCTGTTTCAGCTTTTAGAATGCTGTCTCAAACTGACTCCGTCGGGGAGAATTATAGAGATTGTCGTTCAATACCATACATTATGTAATACGTCAGCTTCTTGTGAAACATTGCTCATGGTGTTTACAGAGGCCAGACTCTGCTGCGAGCTCAATAACACACACCAAATAGCATGGGGCTGAATGTAAAGATGTGTAAACATCTTGTCTGCAGATCTCAGATTTTCAGATTGGAAATATTTTATAATTAATAATATTTCAAAGAAATGAAATAGCAGAGACTGTAGCCCCCGGCGTTTAATTTCTAATCAAAACTATTTGCTTTCTTCAGCGCATGATACTTCCATGATGTTAACAGTGACGCACAGCAATGTCGTAACGATTATATTCCTGCACATTGATCAAATTAATCTTTACACGTCTCACACCGCTATTACATTTCCCATAGGGCTACATGGTAACATTTATGTTAAAAGTATGGGCGAAAAATCTGACGTATGTGTCTTTGGTTTAAATTCTTCGCTGTGTCAAGATCTGCGGTTAAAAATTTAAAGAAAAAAATATACATTGACCAGGTTTTTTTTTCTTTTTAAATATAGAAATCATTAATGGTTTTGTGATGTCTATCATAATATGTCAACAACTGGCCCACGTAGCTATTCGAGCCATCAATTCTAAAATAACACAAAATTGGCTAAAGATCTGGTATCAGCACCAAATTTTCAGTGGTGATTACTAAATTACCGGCCATGTAACACACAGTAGGAAAAAACTATGATAAATCAATGCAATAAAACTCTGCAAAAAGAAAAAAGGGAAACTATAGTTTTATTTATACCTGCTTCGTCTAATAATAATAGTGACGCGAGTCCTGCTACCTCGAATCAATCAATATATAATAGTAATGAACCTGATGCAATAACGGCTATCGCTCCGCCCACTGGCCACGTGACATTGTTTGTCTAAGTAAATACAATGTGGTATTTGCTTAGACATCGTTAACCTGTCTAACGAAAATGACGGCGTAGCAACCAATATCGATCGCTGATTTGAATATCGACTTGTTTGATTGACAGCTGGCGTCAGGCCAATGACTTGAAATCTATATATCTTGGAATTTATATAATTATATATTCTGATGCTATTCATATAGATCTATGTTGATAACGAAATTGATTCTTAAATTTGAATTTGAATTTGAGAAATATTTAAGTCTGTAGAACGGACCAATCGGTCCGTTAAATAGCATTGTTGGGAAAGCCCCATTGCTATGAATTGTGGGGCAGGCATACGAATCTCTTGCTTTTTCATTGGGGGTTAATAGACCTGGTTCGAGAGGTATTAGGTTCCGGGATAGACTAAGAAATATTTACGCGTGGTATCATTCTTGTTTTGAAAATATTAGTAAAATGTTTACTTTTTTATTTCCGTTACTTTTATTTCAAATTAGCACACAAATCAGACGTGTTGTACATGCGCATTTCATGAAAAGTGTATGTGTATTTAGTAATTTCTGTCAGTCATTAAGTGTCTGAGAAAATTGGTTGAGTAGCGAGCAGTGCCCACTCCATACAAATAATGTATTCGATATCCCTTAGAGCACAGGGGCTTGTTTCACCAATGTAATGTAAAAAAACTGAGATCCTCAGTATCGTTAAAGTACAAATAGATATTTTTTTTTATTTTATATATCAAACAGAAAAAAATCGAATATTGAGTATTGGTTATTGGGATGATGATATAATTGAATATTTGTATGTTGAATTATCGGTATTAACCTTTGTGTATTACATGTTGGCTATTGTGTATTGAATACTAAAACATTGAAACAAAGTATTAATATGGACAGAGAACACTGACCATACGGATAACATTGATTTGTGTATAAAGAATTCAAATGTAACATTTCAGAAACATTTAAATTTTGTTTTGTTTATTTTCAATGTGTTCTGATATGATTGGCCCACCTCCCTCCCCCATCCACCCAACACCCCCTAGTGTGAGAAATCTAAAAAAAGACACAGACGTGTAATGACCGAAAAGAAAGCCCAGTCGTAGGGTTGCTGTGTCACCTTTTAGTTCACACGAAATAATACATATTTATTATTTGACGGACTTTATGACAAAGGTATAGCCCTGATTATGTCGTCGTCGGTCGTGATCAAGCTTCGATGTCTTGATAACCACCAAATTGATCATACGCGACACGGACTACTTTTTATTCTTCGAATTGCATTTCCCATGTATTCTCTATACGCAAGCAGCATCAAAATCAAGCAATCAAGATACATTGTGAATTTTATTATGACATTTTTAAAGATATCGCATAAAATAAACGAATCGCTACAATAATATCAACCAAACTTGAAAGGCGAATAAATATTTGATAAAGCTCGGCTTTCAGTACTTCTTGTACTTTGATTTTCTTTCGTTCTCAAATTCGTTGCGCTAAACTGCGGCAGTATGCCAAAACGCCGTCACGAATTAAACGAAAAATGACAACGTCCGGCGTAAAGGGTTAAAGTGCGGTGCAACATACGATCCATAAATAATAGAATAAACATGCCGGTTCCATTCTCTATACGTTATCACGTGGAAATATCTACAAAATATTAAGTGATTTGTCATTACATGTTTCAGTTTAAAGCGCTTCATGTTATCCGACATGGCACCATTGTTGAGATTTACACAATACACTGTTTTATACAAATCGGCCGTGTTTATCAAATATAATACATTAAATTATTTATCCAGAATTGATATACCAACAAGAAATGGCGGTTTGAACTCTGTAATACATACATTTATGTAAACACTAGATACAAATGGTAATATATTGATTTTTGAATCCAAAGAATGGTACTTCCGCTATCGACTGGTTTACACATTTTTTACATTAACAGAACCGTTCAATAAAAAGTAGTGATTTAGATAAAACGTTCTATTTGTGATATTATATATGTATCTAATGTTGATATTTAATTTGTTAAAAGGGCATGGTAGCTTGTTTTTAATTCACGATATCGTACAATTTACAATACTTTTCGCCTTTAAACAAATTACTTCTAAATAGTGAAAGCACAGTCCATGCCCGTTGAGCACACTATATCACGTTTAAGAAAACTAGAGGGGAAAATGCATGTTGGGATTTGTATAACTAATATTTATCAGTGCAGTATTTTGGGGTCTCTATGATACGAGTATAGCCGGGTTTTAACTGATTAATAGGAATTTAGCCGGGTTTTACTGATTAATATGGGATTAGCCGGATTTTAACTGATCATTATGAGTTTAGCCGGATTTTAACTGAGCAATATAAATTTAGCCGGATTTTAACTGAGCAATATGAGTTTAGCTAGATTTTAACTGATCAATATGAGTTTAGCTGGGTTTTGACTGATTAATATGCGTTTAACCGGATTTTAACTGATCATTATGAGTTTAGCCGGATTTTATCTGAGCAATATAAATTTAGCCGGATTTTAACTGAGCAATATGAGTTTAGCCAGATTTTAACTGATCAATATGAGTTTAGCCGGAGTTAACTGATCAATATGAGTTTAGCAGGGTTTTAACTGATCACTATGAGTTAAACTGAATTTTCCTTGATATGAGTTTAACTATTTGAAGTTAAACTGTGATTTCTCACATATGATTTAATTCGGATATGTGAAGATAGTAGGTGTCATTATATATCAGAATTGAACGCCGAGATAACGCCGATGTGTATAAAGTGTACCGAACAACGCTTAACATGAATGAAAACTTCATTGTCGCTGAATCCCATTTGAGTAAAAATAATTGACACGGCCCGCGGTTGTCAACAATTAGAGCTTATTTATCCTACACACCAGTATGTCATTAACCTATAACACTCTGTGTAAAACTAATGTAGCTAAGTGTTATTAAATTTAAACATAAAAAATATTATCAATGTCCTCCTTGGTCGTGTTATAAGGCGCCGTCTCAATATCGCTAACCTCTCATCGCTAAGGACCTAGGTTCGAGTCCCACTCGCTCCAAAAACTTAATGTGGGAAAGTTTACCAGTTACTTGCGGAAGTACGGTGCATTCTGAGTTTTCCTCCACCAATAAAACTGGATATGCCGCATATAACCTGAAATGTGTTGAAAATGGCGTTAAACTTCATTAAAAGAAATAAAATTGTGATCGACTATCGTATCGGTTAGTTTATACTTATTTATTTTATTTATTAGCTCGATTGCGATGAGTGCTTATATGAACCGCGCTCGAGTCCGCTTCCTGGGTAGAACCAGTACTGAGTGTTATTTTATGAGAGGCATCGGGTCGAGCTTGGGATTGAACCCGCAACCTCTTGCGTGAGAGGCCAACACTATATATCGTATCCATCGTGTCGGTTTATACAAATAATAGCACTGAGATATCGCTTTGTACAGTTTTCATGTACAAAAGTGACTCACTACATGGATAAATTGACTTTTTTTTTCAAATTCGTTACGAAGCTATTAATCAACTACCGTCGAATGACGACATTTATTAAGCCTGCAATATGTTCCATTGTTTAGCCATTAGATAGCAGATACCAGCATGTTACACTGAAATTGAATTAACACTTTGCTATCTCAAGTGTCATTTGTTCAGATCATCTGATTTTACATTAACGGGTTATTTGATTATGTTATGTTTGGAGGGATCAGAAAATATATTTAATAACAATCAACAACGTAACGCATAATTGCGAGATGGGATGATTATGAAAATGTCGGAAAGTCCGTAAATGTCATATTCCATAAAGCTGCGTCACGGAATTGAACCAGAGTGGGCGTGTAGTCCAGTGGTAGAGCATCAGACCCAGGATAAGAGGATTGTGGGTTCGATCCTCCGCCAGGGCTATGCTGTTGTGTCCTTGAGCAAGACGCTTTATCCGTATATGCTTAATACTGGGGTCGAATTCACCAACCATTATTGAGAATATTCTTAGACTTGAGCTTGAAAATCCAAATTTCAACCGTAGATATCTAGTTTACCATGGCAGATATTGTTATTGTGAGAGTTGTTTGACTACGTATTAGGGGTCCCTACATGCTTGCAAATTTTGGTCTGAAAAACGGGTCGCTTAATGTGTTTTTCAAAATCCATTCTTGAGTTCAATATTAAGAATAGTCTTAAGAATGGTTAACGAATACCACCCCTGGTCCTTCACAGTAAGGATTCGAGATTGATTTGTCTAACGTAAGTTGTCAGAACGTGTCTCAAAATTGATGTAAATAAATACGTTTTGAATACGTGACAATGCTTCATTAAAAAAAGTAAATGTATAAATTACATGTAAAACAAAGACATAATTGATCATTAAGTCTAGATTCTAAATCATTTATAAAGTAATATAACTTGTTTTATGAACGGTTGCAGTATTTATAGTTGGATTATAATTATAAGAACAGTCTTAATCATCCATGATAATATGACAGTTGTATATCTTAGCATGATAGTAATAATTGCCACACGAATTATTCTTATATACATGTATATGTGAATGTCTCTGTATATATGTGTGTGCGGGCGTGTGTGCGTATGTGTGCGTGCGTGCGTGCGTGTGTCCGTGTGTGTTTGCCTGAGTACGCATGTATATTTTCTCATAACTACACTTTATGTCATTCATATTTACTTGCCAAAAATGTAATATATCCTAACCATCGTTAAAAATTGCAAAATATAGTTGAAAGGGAATGGCCGAATCTAATGTTGAGAGAACTTGTGGCCAAACCCTTTTGTCTTAAATTGTTTTTGACTTATATGCATGATAGATAATGTAATATGTGTTTATTTGGCAATAAAATATGTTTAAACTAAATTATTCTTGTATTATGTTATAAACAATGTGTTGCACTTTAAAGGGAGTATATTAGGAAAAAATGCTATAAATGTTTTAAAACATAATTAAAAAATCAAATGGATAAAAAGTATCTCATTTTCTTTGATTAATAAAAGTCGAATAGTTTCGTATGTAAAATCCACCTAAACGTCACAGAACCAATGTTTAATTACGAGTGGTAAATTTGAAACGAAATTCCCATTCTAAAAATAGAAAGTACTAAAATACTGCTTATTGACCTTTACATCATCATTCGGACTCTTTCTAAGATGAAACCATTTTTACTACGTGTTCCTATATAACGGATCAACTTGAAATCAAAATGTAATCACGTCACCCATTAAATACGTCACAAAATATGTTGCAATTTTAAGCGGGGAATCTATTTTAGTCTAACCAAGGCGTAACCCAAGCTAGGAAACCCCTTTTCAATATACTATTTTGGCATGCTTAAAAATACATTCCTTTGGCAATACGGGATCAGTGACTGTATATAGACATGATATATAGGAAAAAAATGTTTTTAATCAAATTTAAATTTTCGAAAAACTCCTATATAATCCCTTTAACATGTACGAGAAGAACTTTCAAATGTAGCACAGAACAAGATTCACGGTGGTATAAAGGCATGTATAGACACTGGATTAGCATTCACCAGAAATATATATTCATGTGAGGGAGAGCATTTCGAGAAACGTTGACGTGCCGAATGTAGATTCATAAAGTTTACGTCTTTTGGCGTCGTGTGTCAGAATCGCGCTAGCCCGCTCCTACGCTATGTACCTGGTGCAAAACGGCTTCAGTGTGTCAATTTCAATACAAATTAATTGATATTCTGTGAGGTTGCAGAATAAAGATTAGGGTTCATTTTGTGTTTGTTTCAGATTGACATTCCAAATATCCTTTCCACAATAAAGCCTCATTAAATTTAATTTAGATCACCCCTCGTATCAATCTGATCACCTCGGCCTTTATGCTACGCAATAGATTATAGTATTATACGGAGGGTACGGAAATACCCGATGTTTCACGATTGCCCTCGTATGTATATGTATTATGATAAATGAAATATTTAAAGACAAAAAACTACATTCATTCAGCAGACGGTATTAGAGTTAAAATGTCATCATTATCAAAGCGGCGGCATTAATTGGTATCTTAATAGACCGCCATTTAAGACACCTGCTTATGTTAACATGATCTCGCTATAAAACGTTAAAATGCGGCTTATAACAAAGGCAGCTTTTATAGAATACATTTGTGGTTTGTTTATGACCGGTCTTTAATTCAGCTTAATTTTCCAATATTGTGAAAATGAGACATGCTATTATATCTTACAGAATTGCAAAAAACGACTAACTTGAATTATAAAGACAAAACTATTTCATACGGCTGATATTGCGAGGCCAACATAAAGTTTGTGTATGTTTCTCCGCCCCTTTGAGCAATGCATAAATTGTCATTTTAAAGTACCTCACGTGCCGGGACCTGTTAGCGGCGCGGTCAGTCAATAGCGCGTCGGACTATCAATCTAGAGGTTGTGAGTTCGAATCACCGCCCGGCCGCAGTCTCCGTTACATTGCGTCTCATTGTCATTCGTCTCTCATCTCTGATTCAAGTGGAAAAGTTATTTGCGGAGATTTATGTACCCGGGTACTCGAGTACTGGTTAATCTTCTGGATTCCTAGGAAATATTGGTGATGATAACGGATCGATCAGTTAATCTAGCCATTCTTCCTTGGGATCCTGAACGGTTAACCAACACTCGAGCACGCCATTCTCCTCAAGTAACTGAAAACTTTCCCACTTGAATCAACGGTGGGAGACGAACGACAATGATACGCAGTGTCGTAAAGCAATTATCACGGAGTCTGCGACCGGGTGGGATTCAAACTCATGAACCCTGGCGATGATACCGTAAAACAAAGACTTGGGTGTCACATTACTATATCGTTGTTTACTATGATAAGTGTACAGTGTCGGATTTTATCGATGCGGGTATAACCCGACTGCAGTGAATGGACCCTGAATACAATTGGTGTTAATAACTTTCAACTTAACATCTTATGTCCGACTATGGTTCGAACTCATGACTCATCGTTGAGAGGCCGATGAGAACTAAAATAAAATTGATGTCACAGATAACTCATCGATGTACATATTGTGTAGAGAATACCGTTTAAATCCATATTTCTGCGGCATGATACTCCAGTATGGCAATGGTCAAAATACTGTCTAAAGCAGTCGCGATATGACTGAAAAATTGTTGAAAGCGACGCTTAACAACATACAATAACAATAACAATTGTTTGTATGATATATCATGCGTGTGGAAGGTAAACCCAGAATCGAGAGAGCTAGACGAGCACGACAAAAGTAAACAAATAAAACTTGCAACAAGCACTTGTCCCGTATTATTATTCATGTAATGTAACCGGTTTCTTTTAAATGCCAGCCAACTATACTTCGCGTATTGTGTTCTCTTTATATGTCATAACACAGCATTCAGACGAAATAGCAAACCGCTGCAGCCGGGAATTCAAGCGAACAAATAAAACAGCTCCTGGTAATACCTCACGGAATAAACAGCTCAAAAGGCATATCAAACCGTGTTACTATATTTCTCATGGCCTTTTCCAGTCGTTTGTAATAGAAACGTTGGCATTTGCTAATTGTCGAGGAATTGGCATTTTCATAAATCGTCATTTAGCGCATTGTCAATGTTATCAGGAGGCATTTGTCATAAAATAGCATCTGTTTGAATGGAAACGTGTGTTGCATATGGTGATTTTTTTTATTTAAAGGAGTCGAATCATTTAAAGATTCTGTTTGTTTGAAATTGTGTTATTATAGTGTACTCTTTTTGTTAATTTTTTTCTTTGTTATTTGTTATTTAAAACAGGCGCATTGGATTCTTATGAGTCTGCTGATTTTGAAGAAAGAGAGAGAGAGATATATATATAACGTTTAATCGGTTGGCTCCGGCACCCTGAACAGGTCGTCATTTCGGATAGGACAATTTCCGTTGGTCAGTTTCTTGTTTATTAAGAATTAAAGGCAAAAAGTAAGTATAAAAACACACTGGTATTTAACCACACTGGTGATTTCATCTTTCCAAGCGGTCTACTGCAGTACTGTGTGACGTGCGGTAGAACCGACCGGACCAAGGATCAGAGGTTCATGGGTTCGATCCTACGTCACGGCCATGTGTGGTGTTATTGTGCAAGACACTTTATCCGCATATGGTTAGCATTGGTTCTACCCATGAATACTTCGAATGTGATTTGCCGAGGTTGTTTTAAGACAGTCGGAGAAAAAATAAACAAGATTAAATCAATATTTATGTAGATTGTGTATTATCAAAATACACGAAACATGGAATCTCGGGAGATGTTGAATTTCAAAAATTGCTGGATAAAAGTTCTAAAGGACGATTTTTAACACTCAATGACACATACTTTTATTTTACTTTTTGCAAATGATTTGCTTTATTTCGAAATACTACTCTACGCCTCAGATAATTTTATGATATTCAGTTTATATTTCGTTGTTTTGTTTCTTCAGTCTTTACTTTAGCGAACATGATGTTTAAAAAAATATATAATCAAATGAAAAATATGCATAAACATGCACGGTATATCTATTCAATCGATAACAGTATATGGACTACACAGATTATAATATAGACTAAACGGTTGTGAGTTCGATCCCCGACTGGGTCATGCCAAATAAATTGAAAATTGAAGGTTGATTGTATGACCGGCAATCTATAGAGGATTTTAAGCGTATGGGTAATGCTGTTGGACGCCTACACCCGGGGTCGCGGGTTCTTTCCCAGGCCAGAATCGATTGTTTCTGTTAAAAACTTTTACCCAGGAAAAGGACTTGAATGTGGTCCACGGAGGATCTGCACTTACTTTGCAATCGAGTAAAGATACATTAGTATTACTTTAAGGACAGTTAACTATATAGCCGACTATTTCTTCAACAATAAACCCATGTGGTTCCGGCTAAGAATAGAATCACTGCCAATCTCTGCAGAGGGGTAGGAATCTCATGTTCATTTTATCATTTTTTGTCATGTTCATTATTGTGGTTAAATAACCAACCCCTGTGTGGTTTCAGGGAGCCATATGAGTGATGGTAAGAATAGGATGACTGTGGCT
Organism: Panopea generosa; assembly: GCA_029582155.1. NCBI lineage: Eukaryota > Metazoa > Mollusca > Bivalvia > Adapedonta > Hiatellidae > Panopea > Panopea generosa. Next base: position 15,344,202 of record CM055904.1, read on the forward strand.
CATGCATGTCGTAAGAAGCGACAATTTGAGTAATATGATAGAATTTGCTGAAACTCTGCAGTTCTGCAGGTATCAAGGTTCTGGGTTCATTCTGAATATTCATTTTTTGATGTATTTTTTTATCTGTACGTTAATTTGTTGTTTTTGTACATGTAGAGTGAACCTGGAATATTCCTTCCTGTTGGCGACAAATTGCCTATAATGTGTTGGTACGCCGTAAAACCCTATTCATTCATTCATTCATACATTCTTCAACAATATCACCAGTGTATCTATTGTAAGAGCCACTCCGTATAACGCCCGTGTACCGCAAAGAGCACTTTAGTACGCTCGTACAGTTTATATTTATTGTGGTGAAACGAACTTCAACACGGCTTAGTCAATAACTGGGCGCATGGACGATTTCTTAAACATAACATTTGTAATAGCGTGTAAATATCAATTAAATATAACATAATTAAATAAACCACATAGGTTTTAACTATTATCTTTAAAGGATACGACAATATATTTACATGCGATTTTATCTTTATTTCTGGCATTGTAAAACTCGCTTTTACTGTTATCCTTGCACATATTACATACGATTTAACAATTATCTCAACAAATGTAACATACAATTTAACTGTTACTTAAACCAATGTAACATACGATTTAACAATTTTCCCAACACAATTTATTGTAACATACGATTTGACCGTTACTTCAGCAAATATAACGTACAATTTAACCGTTATTTCAACAAATGTATTATACGATTTAACAGTAACTTCAACAAATCTACTATACAATTTAACCGTTACTTCTACAAACGTAACATACGATTTGATCGTCACTTCAATAAATGTATCAAACGATTTAACCGTTACTTCAACAAAAGTAACATATGACTTAGCCGTTACTTCTGTAACTTACTATTTAACTGTTAGTTCAACAAATATTTTATACGATTTATCCAAATCTTCAACAAATGTTACATACGTCGGTTAACCGTTACTTTAACATACGATTTAACTGTTAATTCAACAAATGTAACATATGATTCAACCGGTACTTCAAAAATGTTACATGCTTTTTAACTGTTACTTCAACATGAAACACACGATTTAACAATTGTCTCAGCAAATGTTACATACGAGTTAACCGTTACTTCAACATACAATTTAACCGTTATTTTAACAAATGTAACGTACCATTTAACCGCTACCTCAATAACATATGACATAACACTTATCTTAACACATTCAATATACGATTTAACCTTTATCTCCAGAACATGCACTTTCACTATTATTTCAACAAATGTAACACACGATTTATTAATTTTTGATTCATAATTTACATATTGCATCACTCAAAACATTGTTCATTAACTGCACAACGAATCACGCCAAACTGCAAACAGCTTTTATAAACTGCGTGTTGATTTTAAAATATAGATAAACGCTCCAATTTTTAAGTTAAGCTTTTATCATCAATTTAACTATCCGTGAAACACAAGTAAAACAAATCACGGTTTGCAATTATGAAATGTGCATTACCATTCTATTCATATGAAATATTAATTCCGAAATTTTAGAAAATTCCCTGTTGCCTTAATGGCATGATGTGAATTCATGCGTTCAACTGTTTTATTGCATTTCATTGGCTACAGGTACTTAACTATGTACACACGATGTTGAGTTTTCAAATGAATTAATATTTATCGACGAAGAAGATAATGAATTAAACAAATAACGCTAAATTGATACAAATCTCCCAGCATTCCATCTATTGTTTAAAGGTGGGGACATATCAACCTAACAATACGGCGGATCATAAAAGGAAGGCCGTTACAATCTAATTGATTTTGTATAAATTGGACACAAAAAAAGTGTATTCACAAAATAGAAAGTTTATTGATCGCTCCATATAAAACAAATGTGACCAACTGGAACTTGAATACAGAGATACACGTCTAGAATACATGTGTACGTACGTTAGCGCATGTGTATCTATTTATGTGAAACTTGGAATTCTGATGAAGATTTTGCATATTACTGTGCCTAACAAGGAAACTTGAACATCACGCCAGTTGTGTATGAAAGGATATTGTGACCTCTGCATTACGAACAAAGTGAAAACATGAACTGCTTTCGGAAAGAGCGTTTGGAGGGTGACCAGGTATAAACATATTTCATATTTGTTCTCAACATTATATACCGGTAAAAGGGTTTTTCTCTTTGTTCATTTATGTTGGCAAGCAAAGTATAACTGAAGAAAAGATCAGATTGAAACATGTCTGACCTGTTTAAGGCGATTTATTTAAAAAAATAACAATTTCAAAACAACAATGCACATGGTTGTGCGGTTAATTTCAAACAGTGATGACTCACTGAATACTGTATGTTTTAATCAAGCCATAGAACAAAATGTGTTCAATTTTAACAAAAGTTTGTGCCACACAGAATGAAGTGTGCTGAAAAACAGAACAGTGCCGACACAAAGTTGGCATTTTCATGATTGTAGATTTTGTTATCCACAGTGAGTGAAGTGCGAGGTTCAGTGGTAAAGCTTCGGACCCAGGATCGGAGGGTCTTGGGTTCGATCCTCCGCCACGGCCATGTGTGGTGTCCTTGAGCCAGACACTTTATCCACATGGGTGCTTAATACTGGTTCTATTTGGAAAACTTTGATCGTGATTTGCCTATGTTGTAGTTACTAGTCTCTCTATCAAGATTAAATAAATAATTACATACTGGTGTCCCGTAGGGTCATGATTCTTATATTCCACAGGGAAGATCGCTGTTTTGTGTTTCGTAGGAATGTACCATCAAACAAGAGCCGTGCTTGAGGTTCACAGTGTTCCGTTCCGTTCTTACGTTCAATTGGGAAGCACAGTTTTACTTTCGGTTGGGAAGTACAGTTTTATGTTCGGTTGAGAAATACAGTTTAATGTTCGGCTGGGAAGTACATTGGGAAGTACAGTTTTTTGTCCGGTTGAGAAATACAGTTTTATATTCGGATGGGAAGTACAGTTTTATGTTCAGTTGTGAAGTACAGTTTAACGTTCGGTTGAGAAGTACAGTTTTATGTTCGGTTGGGAAGTACCGTTTTATGTTTTGTTTGGAAGTAAAGTTTTATTTTCGGTTGGGAAGTACAGTTGAAGTACAGTTTTATGTTCGGTTGAGAAATACAGTTTTATGTTCGGTTGGGAAGTACATTGGGAAGTACAGTTTTATGTTCGGTTGAGAAATACAGTTTTATGTTCGGATGGGAAGTACAGTTTTATGTTCAGTTGAGAAGTACAGTTTTATGTTCGGTTGAGAAGTACAGTTTTATGTTCGGTTGGGAAGTACCGTTGAAGTACAGTTTTATGTTCGGTTGGGAAGTACCGTTTTATGTTTTGTTTGGAAGTAAAGTTTTATGTTCGGTTGGGAAGTACAGTTGAAGTACTGTTTTATGTTCGGTTGGGAAGTACAGTTTTATGTTCGGTTGGGAAGTACAGTTTTATTTTCGGTTGAGAAGTACAGTTTTATGTTCGGTTGGAAAGCACCGTTTTATGTTCGGTTTGGACGTACAGTTTTATTTTCTGTTGAGAAGTACAGTTGAAGTACAGTTTTATGTTCAGTTGGGAAGTACAGTTTTTAGTTCGGTTGGGAAGTAGTTTTATTTTCTGTAGGGAAGAACATTTTCATGTTCCGTCAATAAAACCGAGCCTGTCATGTTCTTTTATTTATGGCGTTCCTTGCATCTGAGGGTACCTTTTCTTCTTTTTAGTCTTTTCTAAATATTTTTTTTCTACTTTAATGCCAGGTGATTATAAATAGTGTCGTATTTGTCATTCTAAGAATAATTGATTTGTCTCAGTAGAAAGACGAAAAACATTACTACAAGTGTATTTAGCAGATATGAGATATTATATGTTGTGATAAACCTTAAGAAAAAGCAGCTGATCAAGTTTCCTTCATTTGTATTTTTGTGTTTATTGTCTAACTTACTGCCAATCAATTGAAAGAAATCGGATCGTATAACCTGCCAACATAAGCCGTCGTATTAGTTTATTTTTCGATATGTTTAATACGTATTTTTACGAACCAATGTATAAATGATTCAGTGTACATTGTTTTGCTTGAGAACATCTCTAAATGGCGAGTCATCAACGTTTGTCATAGCACACTTGTAAAGTGACATATTAAACTGATATATATCAAAGTATTGCCATAGCACACTTAAAACTGACGCGTAGAAACGACGGTTTAGCCGAAGCACATAAGCGTGCTGAAATCTCCGTTAAATCAAATGTTAACTACAAAACATAGCTAGTTATCTATAAGTACTTATCCAAGTTTTACCGTAATGAATACAGACTGAAATGTTAATCTAACCGGAAGTTAAACTTTGCCGTAAATAGCACGCATTCCGAATGAAATGTCGTGAGTTTTGCCTTAGCACACGTGCAGGCTGAACGCGGTAAACAAACTTTTCCGAAGCATATATGCCGGCTAGTCTCGTATAACTGCAAATTACGTTTTGCTTTAAGATACATGCTGACTGAAATCTCATATAATGGCTAGCAATGTTTTACGGCTGCTCAAATGCAGACTGAAATCTCATATCATGATTAGCAAAGTTTTACTGCAGCTCATATACGGACGGATTTAATAAGCAGCATAATACTAGACACATATAAACTCAGTGAAATATAAGTTAAATTGCCAGAAACGCAGTAACGTGCGACAAGTGCAGGCCATCAACGTAATGCCTGGAGACAAATACAAACTGAAATCTCATTGTTTTGAAATACGACATACTCCGACTGTATGAGTAACGTCGGTGACTGAAGAAATTGCGTTAACTTGACCCGACACATTGCATCATTTTAAAGGGACATTTTGATAAATATTCTCTCTACAATATTACTGCAAATCTTATATCTAAACGATGAAATTTTGAAAAATTAAAATGAAAATACCCTATTGTGTGTGTGTACAGACCCTTTTACAATTTTCAAACAAGGCATAACTGTATAAAAGCATTATTTATGTAGCATCTTTACGAAAAAAATAGTAAAGTCCGATTCAACATTGTCATCTGTCCCTTTAACAGTTAATGTAATTGTTTACTCTGACGTGCTTTACCGTCGACGCCCATATATATATTGCGGTTTAACATTTCGCTGTCTCGAATATGGTCTTATTTTAAAGGGACATGCAGCAATCATACTCACTCAAGCATGAAATAGATTGAAAGACGAAAACGAATATCAAGCGTTTTGCCGCTGATATTTTAATTTCATATATGTAATAGGGGGTCCCCAGTGGCCGAGTTATCTAAATCGTTGTCGTCTAATGACCACGAGGTCGTTCGTTTGAGCCCGGATCGGTCCAGAATTTATGAAAGAAAGGTTTGTCATTTACTCGCGATAAAATAGTGCCATGGTTCTACTCAGTGGTTCTATTCTAACTTGTTTCTCCACCAATAAAACTAGATATGCCATATATAACTTGTATTTAAAATGACGTTAAACCTCATGTATGCCACGACCATCCAGGCCTACTATAATTGTCGCGTGTCTCTTTGAAGGTTAGCTAAATGTTATAAATTGTGTATGTGTAAATACACGAATAAGGTGTTTTACAGCGTACATAACAAATAACAAACTTCAAGTGCTAATATTACAATTATTCATTTATAAAAAAACAAACGACGCATCAAGGATAAAAAGTGAGATATCCACTGATATATGTAAACGTCAGATCTGTGAAAACATTAAAACAAACGAAACCTCACAAGAAACAATATGCACATGTAAAAATACTCTATGACATGCAACTGATGTTCTAGGGGTTAAGCGCCCGTCTCGTATGTGGAATGTTGTGGGTTTAATCCCCGGCCGGGTTACACCAAAGACTTGAAAAATGGTATTATAAGCTTCCTCTCTTGGCGCTCGGCATTTAAAGGATAGTTTTAGATCTGGTAGGCCCGGTAACGGTACAATGTGACCGGGGATGGAGTAGCACACCATGTGTGTGCGGCATGATACTCCAGTGTGATCGCGCTTAAAATCTGTCCCAAGTAGACACCGTCGCGATATAACGGGGAAAAATGAAAGCGACGTTAAACGTCATACACCAAACACTCAATCTGACCACCTCGGCCTTTCTGCTACGCAATAGACCTCTGACATAATAAGGCGCCATTTTGGAACAACTTTCAGTCACATGATAAAATAAAATGGCAGCCCAATTATGCCACCTTATATACATGTACGTTGAAAATATAATCGTTGGTTAATCAAGACTGATATTTTAAATTTCCCTATAAACATAATCCATGTTGAGTGTATAAATAAGAAAATCGATATAACAACGACATATATTCAACTTAATGACGGATACATAATGTGTAACTTTCACGCGAATGACCACAGACTTGTAACACAGGCGAATAACGTTGGTGTATTCTGGAGCTAAACACGAGGTGTATTGTACGGAGGATACGGAAATACCCGATATTTCACGATTGACCAAACACCATCTTTTACATGTTTACACATTATGTTTAATCTTTTCTGCATATTAAATTTCACCAATCTAACACATGTAACAAATAAAGAAAGAAATATGGAATAAATTACGTTACATTCTAGAATCGATGTTTTTTAGAAGACGATATCTAATGAAAGACAGAATATTTGACAAACTGTTCTCCTCCAGCAGTACTAGTTTTACAGCACGCACGTTTGTAAAACGATTTCCCACGCTATGTGTTACCAGTCACGCCATTACGTAATATCAAGTGATTTATGTTTATAGGTCTTCCGTACATCATCACTCTTCACAAAATATAAGTTCGGCTCTCACAGTGACCGCAATCACAACACGACTGTAGTCTGTAGAACGAATCCAGCTCTCCTGATTTGGAGATATCGGATTCTATATATAGACTAACATGGCTGCGTTCCGGAACTAAATGTTCTGACTGGTACTCTAAAATTTATCATATAATGCGTACTAATTGAGATTGAGTCGGTGTCAGAAAGTTAATTCTATACTATTATGCGATAATCGTTGCTGGACGCTTTGTTTTGTTTATGGAATATTAAGAGTCATTTTTATGGCACAGTGGGCTAACAGACGATCAGTTAACCACCTAGCCAGTCTATCCTAGGATCCCAAAATGTTAACCAGTACTTGAGCACACAAATCCTCGCTGATATTTGATAATTTTTCAACTGGAATCAGCGGTGAGGGACGAATAACAATGAGATGCATTGTCGTATATATCAATTATCACTGTAGTCGGGCTGAGATTCGAATTCGCGACCCCTGTATTGATAATTAAACACACTACTGACTGAGCTTACCTGATCCGACTTTGCTAAACGCTGGTTTCGAACATGTGTTCTCTCAGAACTCAGAACTAATGCTAAACATTAGAGCAACAAACACGGAGTTTATTTGTTAATGTCCCAAAAATACTAAAGGTGCTAACCGGGACTGGTTTTAACTGGGATTTGTCACATACTTCTTTAAAAGTAATAACTTTGAATTATGTCTTATAAGGATATTGGCAAAGGAGCTGTGAATTGTATATCATGAAAGCATAAACACCTGACCTTCAAATTATACCTCATTGCGCCATTAAAAAAGGGAGTGCCCGCTTAAAGTAACATTTTTGAAGATAAATTTGGAATTCTTAATATGGTTTATATCTATACAGAGATAGCGTTCGACTTCTGTGTATTTTCATGAAATAATAAGAAAGATATCCCCTAAAATTGTTACCTAAAGTGGGCACTTTCCTTCGTTTTTTACACCATTCCGCTCCATATCATTAAGTCACGTGGTTTCGCCATTATGAAATAAAAATGTCTCTTTTGTTAAACGATATAAGACTTCGTGATACATTTCACCGATAACTACCGATGATATACGACTACCTGGCGCCTCAGGTATATGCTGTTAATGCAGTTAACCCATAAATAATATTTATCATACATTCCTATTGTTTCGAAACACGTGTCACGCCATCGCGCAATGATATCTCGTACATCATCGAGTTCAAATCTCGCTAGAGTGACATAATCTCTTTCTAAACGTGAATATCTTACTTCGATAATTACCCTGATGTATTGCCGAATGAATTTTACTGAAACAAAAGCGACGGTTTACTGCTTATTTTCAGAATATTTATGTCATGCATGTAAAGGTCACACTATTGAATGTTGTTCTTTGGCCTT